>QNGE01004683.1:0-57074 GCA_008508345.1 Paragonimus westermani | reverse complement strand
TCGCCACATACTATTCGATAGGTTCTACATGATGATGGTTCCTTTGAAACAACCGGAATCGTTCATAGGTTTCATTCGCCTGGCCAAGGTACTGTTTTTCGAGTGTATTAATCGCGTACCCAGATCGTCCTTGTCTTCGTCGTGAGCAAAAGTCAAATTCATTAAGACCTGTCTTCCTCCGTCCTCACTACAGTGTGAAAACATCATCAACTGGTATTCTGTTCATTTTTCAGACAAACTGTTCAATGCAGTAGTCATGGGAATTCTGTTCACACACCCCATGCTTCTGGTAGCTGACTGCGTTAGAAGGAACGATTGCAACTTCATCCAATGGAACCTTGGAACCTCCACGTGGGCTTCTGTTTGTCTTCTGACACCATATCACCTGATTGGCTACTGAGTCTAGAAAATTAGAATAGCAGTGGTGTGGGCGGTACTAAGCAATCTCAATTCGTTAGAACATCAGTGTCTTTGTAATAGAGTACCAACAGTGTTTTCGATTGCTATTGGGCAACAAACGTTGCGCTTTGACTCGCCCGTTGGTTGTTACGTTCCACGATTTTGCCTTAAACTGTTCGGTTGTTTAAATCCGACACGCGTTCAAACAGTCGGTTTTGATGACCACCTCTTACAAATAAATTCGATGTTACAACTGATCACCGTTTTTGGTTTGTTAACCCTCATCGACTACAATTCCACCTACAGCAGCTTGTATGTGGACTGTGGTTGACTGGGCTTTCTCCAATCACGAAACCACTCCAGTTCAGTCTCATTGCAATCTAAAAAGAGATGGTAGACTAAAGGTCGCTGTGGACTCTGTCACACTCTTCAGTGTTCAGCTTAGTAACATCAACATTCCAGGAAGGTAAGTTATAATGCTGTCATGGCACTGATGCTCCTCAAAAACCTGAGTAAAGTAAACGTTGGAAGAATCTTATTTTAAAAGTTTCAGGTAGTACATTCCAAAGTCCTTGTCTGTTGTAATTTAGATCACCTCTATCGATATTGAACTTGGATTCACTCCAAGGTGAATCATATTTCATCAAAAGTCAAAACACGTTTTCGGTGTATCGTTTTCAGGCCAAACACAATGCAGTAAATATGATACAATAATATATGTATATATATACATAGTATATGGGAGTAAACATGGAGAATATGCGAACACCATCCTGCTCGGTTGACAACTGAACAACAACGGACGATTTCCAACACAGTTTGACCTACCTAGTTGACACGGGTCACAGTCAATGTGGATGTCGCATTCAAACCGATCTACCTCGTCACACGTGTTCACACCAGAGGTGCGAAATGTACTGACCGCTGCGGAGGCTGTCGGAATTCGGTTACGAAACCCTAATCTGCGCGCACGAAAGTATCTTGTTCAAGCACTGAAGTTACTATGGTCTGCCGTCTTTGGAACAATGGACACGGCACCACAGTAAGCACATTCGTAATCTCAAAATGACACACTGGATTCACACTGTACTAAGTTCTACACAATCCTGACTTGACAACTGGTTTCATGTTTATTGCGTTGTATCTGGCCTGAAGATGACATTACCGAAAACGGGTTTGTTCGCTACGTTTTGACTTTCGATGAAATCTCTGGGTACATTTAAACAGTTGAGTTACGTTTATTTTCAGTGCTATNTGACGCTCCCGCTTGCTCATTTGTCGGCTCGACTCCGCTTGTAGCTCGTTTTTTTAACGCGTGACTCACTTGAACAACTTGTTCTACTCCGGTGCTCGTAATAACAAAATACGATGTTGGAGCACCGTGTCGTGCAGATTGGTCCCCTCACTGACATCTGAGTCTGTTCGTGTTTTCGACACTGATTGGCCGTAGACTTCTGCGACTCAATGGTTGACTTCGCATCGATGCGTTTGTCCAATCCAATCCCTTTACAGACGGAATGCCGTCTACTGAACCTCGCCTAACCCGTGCGTTGAAGTCACCCAGAACAAACAGTCGGCCACTCACCAGTGCCAATCGGATGGCGTCGGAAAGCTGATTATAGAACTGGTTCTTTTTACCATCAGTGTGATGCATACCTGGACCATTAACACTATGAACTGTGATAGACCGACCTCGACTGAGGTGAAGCCGCAGGAAAATTATTCGAGGACCGATACCGTACGGTTAGCCTATCAACAAAAAAGTGTTATGTTTAGCGACTGCGAAGCAGAAACCGTGCCTCGGGACACCATCTGCTGGGTAATCTATCCACTAGAAGGCATACCCAGCACCTGCTTCCCGGGGATCGCCCTGGTCTGCAAGTCGTTTCATTCAGAGCTGTGAATTCCATACCGTAGCGTCTCATTTCCACGGCGACCATTGTGGTGCGGCGTTGTGATCGTCCGGCAATGCACTACCAATGCAGCGTACGCATATTCCGTGTCCCGACAGACGACGTTGCGTCCAAGCGCATGTCTCAGATCGACATATGGGACCTTAGAGTGAGTCTCCGACTCAACAGTTTGGGCTTTAGCGGCCACACCTGGAGCCTATGGCTCAAAAGTTTGACTCATTTAGCAGTGGAGGAGCTAAAGAAGTAGGGAAATGCTACGAGTAAAACGCTGAGAATACATCGCAATTACTGCTGCACGCAGTATGTTAGGTGTAAGCTACATCAGGCTTCTGAGAGTTTGCGCGAATTTTTCGACCGTACAGAATAATAGGAAGGTTGTCACGGCCAACCTTTAAACGCTTGCAGTGCTTTTGTTTGGGATACCTTTTCTATTCACCTCTTTCCATATGCGGAAGACAACAGCGCTATTTTAGAATCCAGCAAACCAAAGACGACCGGTTAAGAATAACTCAACGAATAAGCAAGCAATATATTGCCGACACGCGAAGTTGACGTGAGAGCGAGCGAATAACTTGACGAGGCGACAACAGCGGAACGACAAGCGAGCACGGAGCGGAGTCGTACGTTCAAGTGCGCGGGGTACTTTTTGGTATCCGTACTCATTCGAACAAACGTTTAAGCTCCTAAAAAGTTGGAAGCAAAAAGAGTACCAACAGCATTTTTGACTCTAACATAGATAACAATACACGAATAGGGTCGCCACACTATCAGTAGCACTATGTTGGCGCTGTTTAGTCATAAATTCTCGCCTTACCGTCTAAGCACTCTCATGTGGTCATTAATGCGACATACAAACCTATGAGCTTAATTGTTTTTTTCCCGCCAGATCCCCTTCAGCCTGTGTGACGCGGTTGAACTTGGAAGACCTAAGTCTTTGGCAACGTAGACCTCCGGATCTAGCGCACAAACCTGGCCATCGGACCAAAGCAACAGAACAGGTCAGGACGCAAGTTCTGTGCCAAAGAAGGGAACACGGATTACGACGGTGCCCAGCCAGGTTAGTGATTTTTGCATAGTCGATTCCTGTTATGCACGTAAGGTCGTTAATTTCGCAGAAGACCAAACAACCGTCGCTTGGCCACATGCGGAAACAGGTGCACATGTGAAATGTGTCATGGATGGATGATCGCTTGGCAATGACAAACGAGATATCCATCATGATAAGACAGAATGAATCTTCATTCGCCCTGATCTGTTAGTCTTGCTAATCATTGTCCAAATTTCTTCACGTTAATCAATACTCTGTAAGTGTCAGAACGACTGTGTTGTTTGAGGAACCTGTTGACTGCTGGTTAAGGCATTATGTTGGGAAATTGTCAGAAAAGTTGTCACTGGTGAAGTTTATTTTTGTCTGGCTGGTTGTGAAATGATGGAACAGACTATCTGGATGGTAGATGCAAAACGAGTTGGTATAATGGCAAAACCATGGACTACTCGTTTTTCGAGTCAACGATTCATATGGTATGCAGCAATCAGTCCACAAAAGTTCATATAATTTACTTCGTGGTATGGTGAGAGAAAGCTACAAGTTTAGAAAGCAAGGAACTCGTCATTCGGTCTATAATACAAAAACGCCTTCTCCAAGAATAGAGTTTCGCACATGTGGATAGCGACGGATCTAAATGAACGAGATAAGTCAATTCATGGTAATAAACAGAAGTGACACCGAAAGAGGGATAGAAATACCCTGAAAGTACAGTTATTGATCTGGGTTGCTGGGGCAAGTCGCTACTTCTTATGGTACTGGAGAGCAAAGCCTCTGCTTGCTGATAGCTGTACTTGTCAAAACGAGATAAGGAACTCTGTCCTTCCATTTGTAAGGTTACCCGTCAGATATAATTCACATGGAGAACCCCTAGGTCTATTGTATTTACCATTTAAAAGTGTAAAGGCTTAGTCTTGGACTCCGTAGACTTCACAGAGTTGTGATAAGTCTCATACTACTACCCCTACCACTTAAATTTCTGCACAACAGTGTTACATGAGATGGCCTCTACCGCTTAGCCTAAACAGAGTAGACGCATCGTGGAGACTTGTAGACGGAACCTGCTGTCACCTAAGACAGGCTAACTAGCTCGGCTATTCCGTGGAGAAAAACGCGGCTGTTTGAACTTCTAGGCATGTATACCCGGTTCTCGAGAGCTTAAATGGCCCTCACTGAATGCCATTCATTCTTCGATTAATCAACCTTCGCAGTGGTCCACAGCGTTTACTGTAGCTACGTCTAGGGGGAAATCAGCTGCCGAGCGCTTCACCAAGTAAGCAAAAAATTTAGAATACGGTCTGTGAATCCTTCCTGAAAGGGGTAAATCTTGTAGTAGAACGAATTAAACTACTCCACAGAGTTGTGTCGGCTCACCGTGCATTATTGTCCTGAAAATTCAGGCTATTCTGGAAGGACAGCTCTGGTCCAGACTACTGGCGTTGTGACGTGGAAAGACTGGCACACTCCGAGTGGGCCGTAACTCGCTTAAGTGCGATCGACACAATAGAGCCGAATGACCCGTTGACAATTCGGATCCAAAAGTCCAAACTGGTTGTGGCGATTACTACGGTGCTATCTGTGAAGCAATCCATAGTTATACAAGTCGGTGCGTAATGCAGCAGTACTACATTGTCTAACTCTGAAAAATTGCCAAGGGAGGCCCGATAACCACTGTTCGAATTGCGAAGAGAATTGTGTGCATAAAACACAAAGCACAACTAATGGAATTAAGATAATCTTCCCTCTAGGTGGGATGAACCGCAACGCTGATTTGGTTGCGCAGATCGCAACCCACACACTATGTATGTGCTTACTTCGCCTCCACACACAAGTGGTATTCCATCTAATTTTCGATGACGAAATCTTGACTTAACGGTTTGCCTCCCACATACTTATTGTTGAAAATTGACAATGCTCACGCCAAGCTCGATGGAAATAGGTTGATTTGAATGAAATGGTGATTGAATAAATCAGCCGTTTTCATCAGACGCAACTTAACCTATCTGTATTTAGAAGTAATTGACAACCAATAATTAGATCGCTGCCTAGCAGTAACAGACAAAAGCGGTTGATAAAGACAAACACGTTGAGATTGGGTTTCTAGGTTCGCCCTCAGCTTTCGATGGAGATAATTGATCAACGCTCCGTATGAAGCTTCGTAAGTATGTCACTGACAGTCCTATCCACATGGCTTTCCGAATATCCCCAAGGATGTCACCCTAATGACAAAGTGAACGACACATTTTCTGAGAGATACTATACGAATAGTGATGGACCACAGAGTTCAATGGTAAGACCTCCTTCTCTAGTAGAGGTCAAGGTTTCACAGTTTATCAATTCCCCATTAGCACGAAATGCTCCTGGTATTAAAATTTGGCTAACAACGGATAGTGTGGCAGAACCTAGGTAACTACTGAGTGATTCGGATATTTTACTGCATTGTTCTGAAGGCAGCCGGACCCCATTCACCTGGGCTAAACGCAAAGTAATACACCTGTTGTTCCCATCGCAAAAGAGTGTCTTTCAGAATCGAAAACCCAAGTATCACTATATGTGAATGACAGCTGGGAAGGGTTGTTTCAATTGACATTATTCTGTATACCAGCTGCGCTCCCATGGCTAGGAAACAGATTTAGCTGATCGAGTTGCTCACTAGGTTGGTTGAACTGATTCAATAATTTGGAGGAGACAGTAGTAACACATATGATCTCTCGACCGTTAAAAAGCTTGTCCTTAATTGGTCAACAAAACATCTTAGTGGTAACCCGTTAGGGTTGCAACGTCAACTAGATTTACTAACACGTTGGAATCACTCATCAGACGTCGAAGGGTGCTTAATATGATATAAGCTAGTAGAGTTTGCAAATAATTTCTAGCGCAGCTTCGAGGCGCACATTCTTAACATGAAACCAAGCCTATAGACAACCCAGTCATCGGAATCATTGTCGTAAAACAGAGGCCCTTACGACCTCTCTCTTAGTGATAGTCCACTATTGTTTGTTGTGTGCTTCATTACACTTGATGAGCTGCAATTGAATTCCGTTCCCAGTAGTTTTTCTGTGACGTCTTCTCATTTGCAACCATACTGTTACAGACCTTCCCAAAGTACAAGTCCACCAACTTCTCTTTCTCTATTCCTAACCACCTAACGCAATTCATCGTCACGTTAATATTCTCAATCTCTCTCAGCCTTCAGATTTCCCACTAATCTAGTAAATTGTTTGATTCACTTCGGTTGAATGACCAACCATTTAGTGAAAGTAGACAATTGTAGCGAAGACCATCGACATCCTTGTGGAGGCAACCAACCAATGTAACTGCACTGGCCAATCCTTTTATCCAGCGATAAAACAACCAACAAGGCAACTGAAGGTAGTATGCAGGGATTTATTCAAGGCAGTAGACGATGTTGAATTAAGGTTTACTTTTGGTGGGAGACTTTATGACATTTCCATCTGGGACTTTTAACTGAATGGTTTTATCCCATGTACATAAGACCTAAGAACAAATGGATGTGAAACTGGTCAAATAATCATTATCACTTGTGACCGCCTCCATTAATCAGAAAAGTCCTCCTTCACTTCAGGCTGCTAGTTCGCACAGGCCAATTGGTATAAGTGATTATGTTACAAAACGATGATCTCTCGCACTTGATCACAACATTTTTCCTCAGATGAGGCTCCAACCTAGTCCACTTCGTTAGTTTTGCTGCTGTCATGACAATTTAGTAGTGTACATTCTCAATGTGACTGGAATTGGAGCTCCAAACGCTTGTGATTTTCAACTTGGTGACGACTAACCTCTTACACAGCCGTCCTTGCAATAGACGTAACTGGATTATCAAGTGTAAACAGTTTGCCAAAATCATCTATCGAATCGCCTCGTGCAAGTTCACTCCAAGTGACCTGCTAAGTTCATTCAACAAACCAGCTATCAGGACATTTAGAATGATACTACTTGATATCACTAAGAACTGGAGGCGGCTCGCCAGCAACACACCAGTAACAAGTCACCCAATAGAGATCGTGAGATTTCGTGCCAGTCAGGTCGCATACAAAACCATAATGTTATCAGCTAGACAGTTGGCTGTAGATCAGTCACAATGTTGATATTCAAAGTGCCCCCGCTTATGTCAACACTGATTTCGTTTCCGTCTATCCTTTATACTGCATCTCGATGAAAACTATACTAAGGAAATTATTGCTACTATTGCCAAAGAAATTACTGGCGCGCAAACAGTTTTATGACAGCTACTCTAACAAGGTGCCATTGTATCACAAATGCATTACTGAATTTTTCACAGCATAAGTTTTGGAACAGTATGAGGTCTGCAATCTCGTATCCATTCAAATAAGTCACATTTTAGGGAATGGTGGTCCAGAGGAGTTGAGCACACCCGGTCATCCATGTGTAGTGTAAACAATCAAACTTCTGCCACTTTCTGTCTGTGCAAAACTTCGACACCTTATTAGGTAGAACTGTGCGTAAACGGTTTACTAGGCTATAATGACTTCTGGATCTGAGTGAGACTCGGATAATTAGCCAACGTAAATGGCCAACTGTCTTTATCTAACCACGCTTAGTCTGATCAACGTAATTCATCCACAAGTCTACTGGTCTTTCAACTCATGTGCTGAATCACTCATCGAGGACTGAGGCTGTATCAGCCCATGATACTAGTGTACGAACAGTGGCATTCAGAGAAGAAAACGAGACTGATTTCGGATGACCCACTGCACCTTAAACCAAGTCAGCCGTAACAACCCAACACTAATCAACCTTGAAGACGGAACGGGAAGTTGGTTTGTTTGGAAGAAGTGGAATAATAGCGATGTATACAATCTATTGCTTCAAGATCACACTCATTACACATGGGGTTATTAAGTGACCCTTGGCGAAAACGATGAATGGAAAATCGGCTGAATGACATAACTGAGGGTGGTTGAATGATTGTTAACCAGAGCACACGTATAAACTGTAATTCGAGCAATCGTTGACTTTGTGATCAAAATAAACATTTTGAGACAAGCGGGACACTTTATACGTAAACACACAAGAGATATGGTAGAGCAAAATGAACAGGTTTGGGAGCCTCCTACGAAATAATTATGGAAGAATGTGCCACGGTTTTTACTACTCTAGGGCGGTGGACTGATTTGTCCCGTAATTGCGAGCACTGTAAGCGTTGAATTGCCTATTCGTAGAAACTCAGAATAATAATTGACCTAATTGAAAGTAAAATAGCTTTGTTTGAAACAAAAAATCCGAAATGGTGAACAATCCCTCTCGATTACCATTTCGCTGTCGAAAATTTCACGCCCACCAACAACCGAACATACGTCACCAAGACAGTTTCAGAATTGTGTACAGGGCTGCTACCAGTCAACCCAAAATAATCCGCCAACGACATTTTGGAGACTGCCAAAACAATCACAAGACTACGCATCCCTTACTCGTGTCTTCATAGAATGTTTCTTCAGTCTTTGAAAGTTCTATGCGAAGATCAATCATAACTACTAAACAAACCACTGAACCTAACCGTGTGACACACCATCCAGTCAGTATTTGGTTCAGACCTCACCAGTTCTATAGAGTTCAACAGTTGTTGAACAACCCATCCTCGAGTTTTGCAGTTTATCTTTAGACATGTTTGAGTATAACACCTGTGACGGTGCTGACCTGGGAAGAAACTACTGAGCTAATTGGTTATCACGTCGGTACACTATTTGAACGACGAGACCAGTGAACACTCCGCTTGAACTGCGACGAATTTTTTACATGTAATTTGGTTTGATATGCTCCCGTATCAACTTGAAAATTGGGGTAGTGAATTTCAATTTTAGCAAACAGAAATAATCTGTTTGTTGCTTTATGGAACTCCTCTATTTCATGATTTTAAGGAACACACAGGTGATCACAAAACACAATCACTACAAATCAGTTTAATTACTGCACAAAACGCGTCCAAGTTCCCACTATTTATTTCCTCCTTACCACCAAGTTGAAGATGTCAGACGGGCTAAAACTAAAGACACACATCACCACTAGAAGTAGCATTGATAAGTCAGTCGATGAGTAGTACAAAAAACTAATTAATAGACGTGTTTTGAGGAAGTCTTCAGCACATCGACAAGTTCATATTCGGTCGAAAATACCCACTGAAGTCATGAGAACGATAGAGTACCGACCAAGACTTGTTTTCTGTGTTCGATCATCAGGTTAATTACAACACAATAAATATGAAAACAGTGACTAGTGTGAGTCAGAAAAAGACAAACTTCCATGTTTTATAACCAATTATTGTGTGTACTCATTTGTTTGCTCGTGTCGAGCATCATGTAATGGTCGTACTACAAGGCGATTGTCGGATGGAGTGCGTGAACACCATCCTGCGTGGTTGAACAGTGGTGTGATTAAAACGGTTTCAAGCGCGATTGTTGCCCACTTGACCGACTCCAATCATTCTGTCAGTAAGAAAGATGCTTTTCGGATTGTCTACCGAGCGCCACGGAATCGATCAAAAATGGTGAGATTTCGAATGTTGACCGTTGCCGAAGCCATCAGCATCTGATTGCGCAACCCTGACCTCTGCGCTCAGAAGAAGTTCGTGCGGACACTTAACCTGCTCTGGCCCACAATCAACCAAGCCCATGATGTGGAACAGTGACCACGTAACTGATAACAAACACTTCCTTAATTCATATTGACCGTTTTTCTGACTCACACTAGTCAATGTTTTCATATTTATTGTGTTGTAAGTAGCCTGATGATCAAACACAGAAGACAAGTCTTGTTCGCTACTCTGTCGTTCACAAGTTTATATTCATGTTAACCGCACTAAAAAAAAATGATTCAGTTACCACGGCCATCCATGGAGGCAATCATTTCGAGCCTATCCACCAACAAAGTAGTATCAGCGTGAGGTTCGTGGGAGCTGTGATAGTTGTCCGGTATATGGCTACGAACCAAGTAAGTTCAAGAGGCTGACTAAGCCTCTTGAGATAACATTGCATGGAAGAACCTAATCGATTAATAAATGACTCAGTTACTCCGAAGTTTTGACGTTGGACTATAATTGGCTACTAGCTGGCGCTTTGTACCCTCTACTGGCTGATAGTGTTTACACTGAATGTTTAGCGACGTTACTAATTATCTAGCTCCTAGATCCGCTTCGAAGATAAATTGAGTGATTTTTCACAGCCATCAGCCACAATGTTTAGTCTTACCTCAAGCCATCCACGTAAAATTAAGAAGGATGAAAATTTTCCACTGGATGTTCGCCGATCAAAATCAGGCACGCTGATGGCTGAGGTGTACCTTGAACGTATGTCGACCTAGTATTGATTTTAGCCATGTGTTAGAAACCAGTAGCCCATTCACAGAGATGGATACTTTGGATTTTCATCACTGACACATTTTTGTATGTGACGATGATATCAGAACGGTACTGCAAGTTATTGATAATCAAAGCTTCTACGGCCTAGACAGGTTTGAACGTGTCACGAAAGACTAGTAGCCAGGGATACTGAAATATGAGCCCTAAGGACTGGTATATCATTTTTACAGGCTATGATACAGAATGGTCACACAACGAGTAGACTTCTCAGTGGTTTACTTGGTTAGTGCACTCTCGAAGGCCAATAGGGGCTAGATGTAACTGAACATGTAGGTCCCACTCCTAAGGATGTGAGCTTTGAAATCAGACTTCGGTGATCAAAATACGTCATCTACTCTACAGAACTGCATTGGCTTGATGGTATACTGATCTTTATATATATATATATATATATATATATATCCACCGTTTTTTTATATGGTTATGTGAAATCTAGCTGTATGCGCTACACGCGAAACGGCCAGTATTTCTACCCTTCGCATTGGTTATCCCATAGGCTATCCTTGTTAATCGATAAGCATACTCTGGACAACAGTGCTGTGTTCCTATTCTGTTTAGAGTGTTTTCAGGCTGACTAAAGTGAGCAGCAACCTAAACTGAGTGATATTACTTTGTAGGCAACCCATTATGAACAGAATGGAATGTACACGCACTGAAAATGTGGGACAGGACGGAGCCCCTATTCCAGTGGTCGCGTTTGATGCGTCAGTTCACTACTATCCCTAGTGTCGGTCGTGATGTGGACCAAGTGGCCTTTACTGTTAACGTCAGATCTCAGGTGCTTCAGTATGTTATGCGTTGAGCGAACTTCGATCCCACCTAACTGATGAAGCCTGGGGATTTTAAATAGGGTGCAATCATTCGTGTGAACACATGGAGAAACGTACTATGACCTCATCTCGTTTACCGTAGAATGGACCGAAATCCTCTTTACAGGATTTCATTCTGGTGGTGGTTCTTAGGGAGAACAGAAGGACCCATTATCAGGTTGATAGATTTTGATTCCTGACGTGGGCAAATCAGGCTAAGCAAAATTGTACTGTGGTGTTCTAGCCACGGCGGTCAGGTGAATTAATGATGTTCAGGAAGAGGTAATCGAAGACGCGAAGTAACAGACCACGGTACGGTGAAAGTAACAAACAGTGAAGAGGCTGGTAATATAAAATTTCAAAAGAATAGGAAATAATCTCTAGGTCGAAGTAATTGGATAGGTACACCATCAATTAATTGACTGTCACGAATTTCTTTGGTACACCACACGTGAACCTAATAGTGCTCACACGAAATGTGTTCATTGCTTTACGTAAGGTGTTTTCGAAATTTTTCATATACTACTGCTTACTGTAAGGCCAGAATTTTACTAACACTTTTTCCCATTTTCATCAGTCCACTTCTCTTTAGTTTTGTTTCGAGCACACTTTTTGCCACAGGTAGCTCACATTCGGTTATTGATTTACAAATATAAAAAGAGCACTGCTGTAACTATTCAACAGAGAGCTACACGGCTGTCCTGTTCTAACCTAACTAGAGCTTCTTTCCTTAATGTAGAAAGAAACCGGTGTGAGAAGAAACACGTTAAATAAAACATTATTACAACAATACAGTGGTAATGTCAAATATGCGAGGGTGCAAAAAAATGGTTGTTTGATGGTGACATACACAATAAGTTTGTGTTGTACATGGAAACTCGCTTAATTGATAAATATCTTATTTTAACAGTGAAATCCTATTAATCACAAATCTACTTCTCATACTTGGCAGGCCTAGCCTTTCGTGTGTGGTAGCCCGTCTCAAGCAACTCAATTCTGCTTTCACGAGGGGTAATGATGGGTAACATTGTCGGTTGCTGTGGTTTTCAGCAGTGGATCACAATCTCTGTTTGGCATACTATTAGCCGATCACAGAATGACCGTAGTCTACGGAATTTTGGCAGCGTTCAGTCCGAATTATCAGAGCCATATAGTCTTTCATCGTTTAAACAACCCAGCACCTGGATACTGTCACTAATCCAACACTCAGCTAAACTAGTTTCTGTTGTGATGAACCTAAAAACCACACAATAAATTCTACAAGTTAAGAACTGATACAGGCAAAAAGATGGAATTGACTCACAGCACTCCAGAAGGGTGCGTTGTTTTAGAGTCTCACAACATTATCTAAGTGTATTTTTGATAGATCTCAACCATTTTACTACTCCAGAAGGATTCCGAGACAGACAGCTCCGCAATCACTCCAAATTGGATAGTAACCTTGGTTAACCTCGAACTTCCGTTCACACAGAACACAAGAGCGGAAAGAAACAAACAGGTTGCATGTATGGGTAAACAAAGCAAACGTAAACATACCGCAAATGATAAACAACAAACTGACGGGCAAATTCTATAGTCCCATAAATCCCCTAAAACTAATTTGATGACTCTGAAATGTATAGGTGGAAATTGCCTGCGCGCACCTGTCTCGAGTTTTGTTAAAACAATGTTTAACTTAGACGTTAAGGCGTTTGACCTCTGGATTAGACAAACAGACAGACAACAGAAACCAGACGTCGAACTTCAAAAATGGCGCCACCTCTCGACTCCTGAAAACTTGTCCCACAGGGGTGCATCTTAAGAGGAGTAACCAGTAACGTTAGAGAAATTCAACACCTTTCACCCTTTCAAGTTGTTGCTTCTCAAAGATACACATCCGTTTGTAGAGGACAATCTGCAAACGTTTATTTTTACAGTATACAACTCGGGTGAAAGTAGATAAACTGTTGGTAGATAAAAACTCCTGTGCGAGTTAACTATTCCATTTATCTCAGATTCAAAGGAGTTCTGGTAGCACTTTCTTCATTTCCAGTTGCAACATCGGAAGCATCCGAATAACGTGCTTCCCCATATCAGTTTGCAAGTATGCTTAAACAGGCACTTCTGAGAGAATTTACTATGAGACACTTGTAACATCCATTCTACCATGCCTATTATGTTAAAGATCTGTACCCTCATTGCACAACATCCTTACAGAACGAACATCTGTGTTTTTGAGCTGCTATAGTCACCCGTCTAATCTGCTAACGACCAAGTACCCATTATGACTCCTCCTGGGCCACATTTGTCAATAACCATTGTCAACAGAGTGAGACCAACATTACTTCTGAGTCTGACTCAGACAGATAAATTTGTCCGAAGACTGTAACGCAGAAAATATAAATACCTCCAAAGGTAGCCAGGCCATCAGCCTGACCGTAATCATTCTGCAGGGCCATACTGCTCACGTTAGTCCACCTTGATGTGAGCAACTAGTCGAGCCAGTGTGCGCGCGAAAGTGAGGGTGATGTGTTAATCGACCTCCAACTTTGGAGATGTCGTCAGGTGTGCGCCTGTTATGATGAAATGTGTGTGTCCAGGGCTTACATAATAATCGCCGGGTTCATTCAGTGTGACAATAACGTCGGGCATTTCACCAAGACACATCTACGTTATTCAGGCTAGAGGAAGCGAACTCCAACGTAGAATAAAAGCAGCCACCAGATCGTACATAGAACGGTAAGCTTTTTTGGCCAACAACTTCATGTTGGCAGATTAGGCAGCAGCGGAAAGGGCGTTCAGATGAAACAAAATGCAAGTTTGGACTTTTGTCGTTTATTTTTAGGTGTACAAAAACCTATGCATAACGGATTCACGGTGCACACGTTACTTTCACGCTTCTGCAAATGACTCAATGAAGCGAACCATAGAACACTTCTCTCCGGGCTCTCCGAGTCCATGTTTGCATTTGGAAGCAAGAAGCACTCAGTAAACTGCCTGAATCCTAGAGCCATACTGTAGCAAACAGTCATTTAGTAAGGCAGGATCTTTGTTGTTCAACTCACTCGTTGCCATGGTACGCGCGCGCTCGCGTCTTCTAACCGGAATTCCAGTCTAAAATACAGCAGCGGTTTTCGCTCGCACATCGTGTGTATTTCTATCTGGTTTGTGCTTGCGGCTGACATTTTCTGTTGTGGGTTTTCTGCTGTCCATTCCCCGTCCATTAGTCTGATTTCGTTGGGCAGTAGATCATCCGGTCGTCCGTGTTGTTTGCAATCCATTCGCTTTGAAATGTTGACACATTTCATAGCTGCGTTGAGGTATTCCATCGAGTGTTGGAATGCTCGCTCCCCCGATTCGGTCACCCATCACACACTCTCCCTTTAGAAGCTTGCCGTGATTATGCCAATGTGACATTGATCTATCTCCCACGAGGACAGAGGTTGATTTGAAAGCTCGTATTCTAACGAATCTTGATTGTAAATAGTTCGTTCCATCGTCTTTTGAATTTGTCAGCGTCGGGGCCCGATACTTCTAGTCCCCCACGGTCTCCTACTACCTAAGAGCAGTGGTTCAGTGGTGGGAGATCTTAGATTAAGCTATTCAACTACAAAATGTTCCGAAGTCGGTGCGCTTAGACGATATGGCACTTCTGCTCTGGCTTACAAAAACCCTAATGTAGAATGTAAGGAATCTCTTCCGTTTGCGAAAACATCAAAGCTACTCCTGTTAACACTGGAGAATCTTGCCGGAATTCCAAAACACTCATCACTGGTGCAAAAGGGTAGTGTGGTCAACTGGCATTTAATAAAGGCCATTACGCGTCAAATTATCAAGAAAAGTGTAACTCAATGACACAAGTTTCCATGAAAGCCCATATAAAGCATAGACCAACAAAAAGAAGCTTGGCGTTTGATGACAGAACTGGTGCACCGTTAACATTATCGTCAGATTGTTCCGCATATACTAGTAAATCGCTGTCAGGATAATCCACTCAGTAACACTTAATCCAGAATTTCAATAACGATGACTCAAACGGTCAGGTTAATGGGACTACCTTCGAAGTCCGAGAAAAGGTAAGAAGAACTGATCGAAATTTACATGGTACTGTTGACAGAATTACAATGAAAGTGCATGAATTAACCGGATTCTTAAATTACCCGGCAGAAAAATGCGTTTAAAATGAAGCAACCAAACAGGAGTTCGCAAACAGTCATCAATCAACTGGAAATGAGGTCATTTAAATAATCGGGTATAGGTGAGAGGAAGAATTTGTCAAACAGTATCGAGAAAGAAAATTTCAGTAGGTACGAAATGGTGTTCATGAAAAAGAACAAAACAGATACGTTTAGTAGATGTAGTCATGGTGAAAACAATTCATCATAGATTTTTGCTGTACGCAGTACATAACAAGAGAAAAGCAAATTTACTACCGATTTTGTGTAACTAAACCGAGCGTGTTCCAAAAACTCCAGTGCTCCGTAACACATCGGCCATGGAACGACAAAAGCGTCAAAGTAACCTCAACAAATCCAACATATTCCACGCAAGATGCGCTTTCAGGCGATGAACAGTGGTGGTTTGAGAAATCCGATCCGTTTAACCACCATGAATATAAGAGCACATTGTACGGATACTTTGGGAATGGAGATTTCTGGTAGAGATTTGTGATGCCCCTCATATCAGAAGTGAGGTAACGGTGTTGGCTGACAATTAAAATCCGATTATGTATTAGTTTAACATCAGCAGGGGGGATTAAAAGAGAGGAATAGTTGGTAGGTTTGTGGACAACGCGACAAGATGAGCGTGCTGTGCTGTTCGCACGAACAAATATTCCATGATTTCTTCCCGCATTCAATGAGGAAGATGTGTGTTGTAAAACATGAATGATGTAATCTTTGTTACAACAACAAACGCCTAGCTCTAAATGGACCGCAATGTGATTTGCTTGCCTTGTCACCTGTTTATTGCAACCTACATGGATCCACGCTGAATTGGCAGCCACTGCTGTAGTCCACTAGATGTATGACACAATAGTTTATACTAGAGGGAGTTTTGATTGTCATGAACGCCAGCTTGCTTGCAATAACTATTTCTTATGACTGCTTGAGTATTACCAGATTTGGCTGTTGTTCTACTGTCTTTGGCCACACCGAATCACTCGTTGTAGGTTCACATCTGTTGACATTAAGCGATAGTTATACGTCGCGTTCGTTTTATCCACGAATTCTCCTTCTAGCGAAGACGATATGCAATGGACATTCATCTGCCAGTATTTCCTGTCATGATCAATGGCTATTGAAACAAAAGTTACTATTTGGTCTTGATGAGATTCAAAACTGCTGACCGTCAAAGAGAAGATGTCTTAACTTCACAACCCAGCGACATATTGCAATATTTTTGTCCACAACAGTGGACCAGAAAAGTGGACATATGCATCCCAAAGCACGTTCAAACCAGTTCAAGACGGTGATGTTAACTATAGAGATGACACTACCAACTTTCACGAATTATCATGAGTTAGTGATATACCAGATATTCTGAAGTTCCCCAACAACCGAAGAAAGATGAAAAATATTATAATTCTCAAGCCAGACAAAGGGAGGGTTGCTGTCTTGATGAGCCGTCAGGAGTACATGTACCAAGTGGTTGAAATTCCCGCAGATTCTAACAAATTCAGACCTGCAAACAAGCCGGACAGTGTGTTAATAGTAAAGAAACAGATATGCCATGAGTAGCAGATACTCTATTGCGTGGTTTTATCAGTGAACAGCAGTACCAAGACTCCACGACTGGGTGGTTTGTCTGAAACCCACAAATCGGGTATTCGTTTGCGGTCCACTTTAGCAGTTACCGATTCTCCCTACCCCGAGCAAGCAAAATGGCTAGTTGACATTTTAAATCATCCCACAAACGCACCACTACGCAGAACGAGAGATTTTACGTGTAGTTTTGTTTCATCCGGCTCCATTTGTCTTTTAATCCCTGTTGACTATTTGAAATGTTTACATTTACTGTGCATGGAAAACGTGAGATTTTGTTTTTCGAATAGAGAATTTTAACAGATAGATGGCGTAGCCATGAGGAGCCCACTCGGTTCTGTTGTAAACGATGTGTTTATACCCAGAGGTGAAGTTGAATAGGCATTATTTCTATTTGTGAACGAACTGGGGGTTTACAAACGGTACGTCGACGACGTGTACTTGATTGGACAAGACAAGGAAAAAGTATGAAGAACGATTCAGACTTTTAACTCAGTCCACTCAAATCTTTCACTCACGGTCAGGCACAAAAGTGAAAACAGTTTGCCCTTCTTGGACATCCTGGTTAGCGTCGTTCAGACGGATCTATTGAACGTTCAGTTTACCGTAAACCAACATAGATGAGACACTACATGAACTCCGCGAGTTTTGCTCTTGTTGCACACAGAAGGTCACCAGTACGTACACTGTTCTACAGAGCGTCAAGAATATGCTCCCAGGATAGATTACAAGTTGAGCAAACAGTGTTGCATGAAACACCTCTTGCTAACAATTTCGCAGAACCTTTCATCCGGAAGTGGGGTAAACTTACTCCTGCGAAAAATGCAACGGTAGAATTCCCTGAGAAAGCTGTCTGCATCAATCTTCCCTTCAAGGGTGATAGTCTGATAAACACCTCTGGGAGGATGATCAGTGTCAAGTTGAAACGTGTGCATGATGCAACAAACCTTGTTCACTTCTCACAAACGATTAGATTACCTTTACCCTCAGTCAAAAAGCAAACCTCTATGTTTTCTACCAACCATTGTATCCAGCAGTTTTTCTGCAATTGCGGAAACAAATACATTGGCGAAGCAGAAAAATGCCTGAATCCAGAGCTGGCGAGCACATCTCAAAGTGGTTGAGAGTTGCACTGACTCACCCGCCAATGATTGACACTCAGCGAGGACGAAACGTCACTTCATCCGCTTCAAGACACTTATCTACCACAGGTCACAGCGTCAATGCCGCATCGTCGTTCAAGATGTCGACGAAAGCTCACAGCTCAAAAATCCTCAAGTATTTCAGAGCCTTATTGAACAGCCTTCGGGAGCATGCCCTATGCGTACAAAACACAACTATCAACCTTTGCCTGTCGTGGGTTTAGCCGTGAGTACCAATCAAGACCCAGCCTAATCTTTACTTTTAACCGTTTCACTTAAGTGTTGCTTTTGTTTTCACGCTAGTCACACTTTTACGACTGACAGGTGTGCGAAGCGAATTTATACAGTAATTTGTGTTTTCTGACTGTTCTTTTCAAAAGCACTGTCAATAGTTGATCTATTTACTAACGACTTCATAACTGTCTAAGACCCAGCATCAGCTCATTACATCATCGATCACTTTGCAGTACAGCTTTGATAGAATTGTTATTTGTGACTAGGCTTAGTGATTGCCGAATGAATGTGCACGGTCGTGTCACCATATCGTTTGTCTACTGAATCAACCTACTGGCTGTTACTCAACCCCTTATGCGTAAAACATAAATGCATTTTCAAAACCCGGATTCGGTCGAACCAATTTTTAAAATTACTGAAAGGAATACGACTCTATCCCTCCCGAATTTATTGGGTAATATCACTGAAGATGGTAGATTTCGAAGAAATAATTACGTGCAGTGGTTGGTTTTCATCTGAAAAAAGTGACAGTTCAACAATACTTAGGGCACTGTTAAGACCAAATGCTTTTTAGTTCCGTATGGGAACCAATCGGAAAAAGCAAAACTGCAGATTCCACATGCAAACTCTGGATAGTATCATGCACTGGTCTCAGCAAAGTGGTGTGCAACCTAAATTGTACTTTTCATTGAATCTGAAAGTACTGGTATGATGTGGACTTTGTGGGCCGTAAGTCCTCAAGTGTTTGCCGGAAATTCGTTGCTCAGTTTATCGTAAGCGAACATGAAGCGGATCGTAGTTAAGGCCCATGAGGTCCAAGCCAGCTGCTCATAAACGAGTCTTGACAGTAGCAATTTTCTCTCTAGCTCGTGTCATCTGCATCCCGGACACAATGGATGGTGATGAAAGCCTTATCACAAATACGTTGTGATCAACCACTCATCCTGATTCTTTCATTAAACGATACAGGAAGAGAGTAAACTACTAAACATGGTAGCGAGAGAAGATCTATTCCTTAGTTCGTAGTACAAAGGAGACGCTGTACTAAACTGGGCAACCCTGATTCTCACAGCAGTATTTAAGGGGACCCGCAAAGGTGCTGAACTGAATACACTGACTGAGATAACTACACTAACGCTGCCATCAATAAAAGGAGACACTCCCACGATTTCTGTCTCTTACGTAATTGGAAGCTTTACCCGCTTCTGCTGGAAGATACTCGTGGACAGAACTGACGGGAAAACAATAAGTGAACATAATCCGAAATGGTTAGCTAACAAACAGCCACGCAAGTCGATTAACATTCCCACAGGTTCCCCATAGTTTACTAGGGATTCGTTAAAGACTGGCCACTGCACTGATTCGAATCTAGCGCTCAGTGCGATCTGATGTAGTAGAAACTGTGGATTACTAAAATTCGTGAAAGCCTTGCCAGTTGTCAAGCTCCAGCCACAGTTGTGTGTGCAAAAGCAACCAATTGTGATACCAGGATCGCCGTGGTTTTATTGCACACGCACTCACAGCACGGTTATTCGGTGGTTTTGGAACTTTTGCACAAATGCTTTACAGTGTTCATATCACACGCTGTACGACTGAGGAGAGTGTGAGAAATGGATTTGTCTCGCAAAACGCTTGTCTTTATACACTAAGGTAGTTAAACAGCTATCAACTATGGTAGCCTCAATAGGTGGATCATTGGGATAACAGCTGAAAGTTGTAACCCAGACGGAGTGTTCACTGGCTTCTGCGGTTCCAACCATGTTACCACAGTGTGCAGATCCTGCAGTCTATCTAAGCCAGATTAGGAGACCTGGTAAGGTGAGCTTTGGCACAATGGTAAAATTCCCATGAAATGTCCTCAACCTAATTCTTCCTGGTGGGGTGCGCTTCTGGAACAAGCCCTACATTCAACTAATTCGGCTCGATATGTGTACCACTGTTTTCAGGCATATTCTCATGCTAATGGTGCAGTTATAACCTAACGGTTCATAAGTTCACAAACGTGTTTTCCATTACATCGTTCAGTTTAAATAACGCAGCTGAAGGCATCTCTTGATACATAGCTGCCGTTTCCCCAATGACTGCTGGAAACCCGACACTGAAGGGCGCGATGAGGGCACAGCGCATAAATAGACAGGATAAGTATAGATTGAAAGTTGTTTCATTAAATTCATTAAATTGCTTCGTCCATGCAAACAGCTAGAACGCATCTTTCACTGGTGCTAGTCTACCCCTTTTTGATCACATATGCCTCCAAATGACATGACTTGGAGCTGTAACCTTTGGGCTCCAAGGGTATGACTACGATGCGAACAAACCCGCGTGTAAGCAGTGTCAATTGTGACACGCGTTTGCTGTTACGTGGTTGTGCTCGAAAGAAGCGATCGTTTTAGAGTATCGTGTTTTTCTGCTACCACGTGTCTTCTGTGGAATTTGCACTGTTTCCAATCTAAGTGTTCGTTTCACACAAGTGGCCCTCGGTGGAGGGGGTTACCATGAAGGCATGCGCCGCGTTACTAGTTCAGCGTTTTTTTTTCAAATGTCAAAGAACATTCCTGAACGGATAACGCAAATCATTTGCACTGGCCGACGTACACGCGAGCACACAAACAGTATTGTCACTCTTCGTACAACCAAAGCAAAGTCAGTTCAAACTGAGCTTTTATTAAAGATTTTTACTAATACGCGCTGGAGTGAAATTCCGAAGTAGAAATGTTTGCTTAGTGCAGATGAATCCGGTGAGCAGAATCGGCACACATTTTGACGCAAACTGTGACAGGTCTCTATCAATGTAAATGAACATTCAGTTGGCGATACTATGTAAACAGGCCTCAGTAACTCCTGTCCGAATCAAAAACTGAGGCAACGAAATGATGTTCCATCGGTCTTGGATACCTGCCGGTTGATTACACGTTCAATTTTGGTGGCTCAGACTTCTCGAAGATAACTGGAAGACGAAGTTTATGATTGTCAGCCATACATTCACTAGTGAGCTCATTAAGCTGCGGCACATGGCCCTCAAAATGAATCGAATCACGCACATTTTGGACGTTTTCAACCAGCAATGAAGTTGGATCTAGTGCTTCATTCTGATTAAGACGTGGTCGCTGATTTGCATTTGTGTGCATAAACTATCAGTTCTGACGGCCAGGTTAACATTCTATAAATTGATTAACTACTTTAATGTGAGCAAGTAGGTCATGTATATCTTGAAAACGTAGGTTGAGGTACACACTTAATTGCCTTTAAAAAAATACTGACCAACGTGGTACACACCGATCTTGCTTACATAAGCGCTAACTTACTGACGAAACACGCATGAGCAAACGAATAACGAGAAGCTTGTTCCGAGTTGACCACTGGCGGCGACCTACGTCCATTGGATAGGGGAAAATGTGCAGTTGTTCAAATTTAGGTGAACGTATTCAGTGTTCCTCGCCCATCACGCAGATGCAGACACCCCGGTTGAGCCCGTTCATTCAGTTTGTTTTTTCTCCCTCGTCACTCTGTTCAAGTGTTCAACCTGACCTAAATGTTTAAGAACTCAGGGATCGTTAAAGTTTCTTTCGAAGCCTTAGTTATACATGCAGGAATCCCGGCCGCAAACTGTAACAAAAAATCTTAGAAAAGTACCGCTAAATTGAATGAGTCACTTCAGTGCGGAGGTTTTGTCGAACAAATGGCTGCATTTTGATGTGAAACGGATTCGAAACAATTTTTCCTCTTCATTGATTCCATCACATTTTCTGATAATTAACACACCGAGAAAATCCATTAAATTATTGTTCTCGTATTCATATATGAAATGATTGTTCGATCGAAATTTTCCGAGTTGATCCTCGTCTTTATCGAACATTAGGGTATCATCCAGTTATCTCCAGTAAAAAACCAGGATGACTGTGTCCGACGTTTCCTGTCCAGGTTTCGCCGTCACCGTTGATACAAAATTGGACATTCTGTGTACACGTAATTGTAATGTCCTTGAAAACCTGAGCTAGTATACATGTTGGACACTGACAAACTAAAATACAGTCACGTGATGATCGTCTGTTTCAGTCAAGGGTACGGTAATGCACAAGGATCGAACGTCAAAGGGACATATTTATGTGTGGGATTCAATGGCCGTTTCAAGAACTACCAGAAGTTGAGAAGTGCTAATAAGTGTAGTGACAATTCGTTTCTTATATGCTTAGGAATGCCTGTCAATCCCATTTTAAGCTGGTGATATGAAGAGTTAGTCCTAGCAACAGTTGATTTAACAGGCATAATGAACTTTTGGAAGACCATAAATCTGTGGGGTCCACGAATCAAGTGGTTTGAAACTATAGTATTTTGTCGGTAAAATGGTACCATGCAAGAACACTGATTGCAACTCACGTGCTACGTGCTTCCTGCCCACCGTAACACTATCAGGTTGGGAACCAACTCTGAATTTCCTAGTATCCGAAAACAGTGTTTATCTTAGCTGGGTGACAAAATTTGATATTGACAACCGTTCCACTTCCTTTGCCAGGTTTCGTTATGTTAATCGGTTTACCGTTTTTTAAGTCCTCATGGGTTTCGGGTGTTTTTAGTCACAGCATAAATTCATCGAACAGCCCAAACACAAAACTCGCTGCTCACTTCAAGTAGTTTGACTTTTAACCAACTCACATGCAAAGGTGAAGACGGCCTGAGATCGACAATCTTTTCGAACAAGTTGTGAAATTCAGCTTCAGCTAGCATTCACTCCGATTTTAGAGCCGCACATCAACCAGTCGAAGCTCGGTCCCATCAGTCTCTGGACCTTTGGGTCGGACCGGACACAGTCGGAATAGCTTCATAGTTGCCTGTGATCACAACACGAAACCGGGCGAAACTGATCGAGTTTACTGAAGCCTTATTAACTAGCTGTCATAAGCATGCGTGGTGTGCCCAAAAGGACTTCATAGGTGTATCAAACCTGCCTTAGTTTTCCTGACGAGAGCCAGGGTAAGTTTAGGAGGCCACGGACAATTGTTCATTCAAAAACAATTATATGCCTTCTGTAATTTAGACAAAACAGTCGGAAGACGGACACTGGTAGATGCTAACATTTCGTGTTGGCTCGTCAGCACCTAGGCTGCAATGATTATCATTCAGACCAAAAGTCTGAGTTTTGTTGTTGTTAGATCCTTTGTTCACACACCCCCCAATTAGTGTAGACGTCAAATCGAATTGTTTCTCTTTCTGGTTATTTAGTGATGACAAGCCAATACGAAATGTTAACATCTACCGGACTTCGCACTCTGCTGGATTTGTTCCAGTTGTTCGTTTGTTTCCAGTTAGCAGTTCGTTTATGTACGAAATAAATTCATGCTGTGAACTTCATGTTCTCTCTGAGAGGAAGTTGTTGCAACATGACAGAGTCCCCAGATTGTATGTATGAGTCCAAGACCAAACGAAACGTGGTAGCCAAGCTGTAGCCCTTGGTGGGAACACCGGAAGTGTAATGCCACTTAAATCAGCTGGTAAGGATACTATTCACTGCTTTTCTGCTGACTACCGACTCAATTACATTTTGTAAGTCTTCACACTCTTCATGCCAGAGCTCACGATGGTATGTACCTCAGAACGACATGTCGGCAATGAGTGGGGTAGGCATCTCGCATGTGAAACCACGTGTTTCCCCAGCGTAAATAATGTCCAGTGATGCGCAAGACAATTCAAGATGTATGTGTTTCGGTTGATGATCACCTTAAGATGACAGCATTGTGGTTGTGAAGTGCAGTGAGTGAAATAAGAGAGGAAGACGGAAGAGAACGGCGAAGTTACCACAGATGCAAAACAAAAATACGAGCTAGCTACACCGAAGTCCAGTACAACAGTCCCTGTTCCATAAAAATGCACTGATTTTCCGGGATTACTTGAAACCGTAAACAGGAGAGTCCAGGAAATCGGAATCCATGTTTGACTTCAAATCCTGATCTCAGTGTTGGGCTTTAAGTGAAAGTAACGGTGATTGTTCTGAGCAACGTGACAGCATATTTACCTCTTTGATGGTGGGTCAGCATGATCCAGACCGATGAACTTTTACGTAAGCTACACACAAAGACGGCTGCTATCAAAATTGATATCTGATTTCAGCTAAGACTAACATTATCTCTAAGTATTAACAATAAAAAATTGCCTCATTCACCGTGGCTGGGGGTACTTATAGAACACATACGCAAAATGAATTGCGACTGAGAACAGTACCTCCTTCCTGTCATTTCAGAGTCCGTCGTGGGATTCGAACTGCCCCTGCTGAATTTTGCTTGACAGAATGTGTATGATGAATGAATTGTACTTATCATGAATGCTATGGGCTGGACATCAGAACGTAGTTGAAAAGCAATACGCCTGTTGCTAAATCATACCCGGCGATTTAGGATACCCCACTCAATCACGAATACTCGGCCGACTTAGACGGTCAGGTTAATGGGACTACCTTCCACGTCCGAGAAGACGTCAGAAGAACTGACCGAAATGATTGAACTTTACACGGTACTGTTGATAGAATTACAATGAAAGTGCCCTTTCACCTTGAATGTGAACTAACCGGATACACAAATTACCCGACAGAAAAGCGTTCCAAATAGAGTAACCAAACACCGGTTTGCAAACCGTCATCAGTTAGCGGGACATAAGCTCATTGAAACATACCACGGATATACCCAGGCCAATAGCATTTCCCACTAAGCAAATGCGCTGTTAACGCTATTGACACTAATTCTACATTATATGGTTCACTTCAATCCACCTGGCTTTCTTCAGTCGTGGAACTAGTTGCAAGCGGCGAACGCTCGTCATTTTCCCAAATGCTCACCTATTATCCCATTTGTCAAAGTTGTTTCGTTTGCACCGCTACGAATAGTGTATATCGTACTCGAAATTTCCACGCACTTTTTCATTGGCGCGCTTTCGCGTATTGCCTAGCAAGCTGAAGCCCATCTCGCTTTCTTTATCCTTCTCCTCTTAGTGCCAAAATAGACTAGAGTTACGTACTTACCACATTCCCCAATTTCTGGAAATATACGGTTTGCTTTTAAACCTAAAAAACATTCGTGATGGTCAAGTGTGTGTGTGGTCGAAGTTCGTCCACCAACAATTTAAAACGTCTTTACCGAAGAGCGATCGAAATGTACTTCCAAGAAGCATCGAACCAAAAACACGTGGTAGGACTTGAAAGGAAACCGTGTAATTCCAACCACGTTCGGAAATTTGATAAATAGTTAGCTGTAGCCTGTTCTTGGATCGACGACATCAGCCAGGAGAAGAAGCGGAAAGAACACAAGGTTCACCCGAGTCTACTTGGCCACACTTAAAAGCGTGTTAAAGGAAAAGTTTGTAGAGATTTTGAGTACGTTGAACAACGCTTGAAAAGATACAGACTAGCCTACTTTGTAAATAAACTAATAGGTAAGTCCTTAGGAAAATAACGAGCATTCGCTGTTTGCAACTAGCTACACGACTGAAGAAAGTGATACTGCGTACGTATCAGGCCTCCTGTGGCATGCGTACACAAAATCATACGTGCAGCGCAGGCAAGCGGGGAAAACATAATTACCTCCGGGATCCTTAAAGAAGCCACACTGTTCCTCATCACTACCGATGACAACGTGTCAGACAACACTAAACAGAAGGGTTCTAATAGTTACGCAGTAATAGTTGTAGTAAGAAGAAACCACATTCTATACATGTCGTCATGGTACAAAATTCGTCGAGTGTTCACTAAACACAGTAAAGGACAAAATAAAGCCAAGGTTTGGATCGACTTACTACAAACGGACCAAACAGGTTTCAATAAATTCAAAGTTCGACACAGCACGGAGCATAGAACGGCAGGCATATCAAATTAACCTCAACGAATCTAACACTTAGACTATGACGTCGTGTTGCACTCACTCTACCTGTCTCTGGTAAACCAAGCGAATTGACGATCGTGTTGATTGTTAATTAGTTCGTTTTTAGGAGGGTCGGACTGACAGCAAGCTTTAGATCTAACTCGATGTCCCCTCAAAATACTTGGGCTGGTTCTTATGGGAACAGCTGTTGGCCGGCCTCTGACAGTATGACGTGAGTGTTGTATTAGTGATCGAACAGACAAACTTTGTGACCTATTTGTGCAGCCCAAAAATATAGGGAGCCAAGTGCATATACAACCAACCTCCTCATATGTAGTCTTTGGTATGCAACACCTCGTAAAATATCCCGCTCAACTGTGTGTCCCAATCAGTTCTGACCTATTACTACGTGAAGTGGACCCAATTATGGGGACCTCTAAAAGTTGACGGATGTCCAAATTTCGCACAACTGGTACAGCTGGCCTTGGACATTTCTGAACCGTTTTGGTTTCTAAATGCAAAACATCAAGCCGGCAAGTTTAAATTTGTCGTTGTCTTATCGTTTTTTGCTCTGTAGTGGATTATCCAGCCTTATAGGCTCTGGTGTCAGAGAATGAACAAAGACGGATAAGCATAGCATTTAAGTGTTGCGGTTTTTTGGCGATATGTTAGGTTCACAGGACTGAAAACCAAAGCTGTCCGCATTGCCCACAGACGATTATATCCTCAGAGAAGTCCGGTGGTCCACAATGTACGCAACTGCATAAAATAAATTAATATCGCCTTTTGCAGTGTGCCGTAAGATAGTCCGCATGTCATAACCCGCAGCTGCCAATCAACGAAAAATGAGCTATTGGTTGCTAGTCCCCGTTTACCCTGGAAATTGATGCCGACTTCCGAACGAACATGAGGTGACTCAAGATGTTGCATTTCTTTCGCTGTATCGCAGTGCACTTGATCTTTAGTCTGCCTTGAGAGGTCGACTTCACAAGTCTGAACGTTCACGCATGTGTCCTGACAAAATTAAGGAACAACACTTTCTGCGCGTTCTCACTCAGCTAGACGCGGATTTTCATCTTCACTGAGTCGGACGACGAACGTACATCACGCTTGTGTATTTATTAATTGTGATTCTGACATCGTAGCACCGTAGTCTAATGTTGTCAACTAGGTAAACCGTTAGAATAGTGAAGTACTGTATGAACTATTCAACTGATTTCGTCTAAACCAACGTATCAAGATTGATGCTCTCGATCTATATCGGCCAATTCATCCACAATGTAGCTCATCGCATGGCCAAATCAGTTCCACCCTCAGCCTGTCAGATATTCCGTAACCGCAATCCATATGCCAACGGAAATGAAGTTAGCGATGTTGCAAACTGTCAGTCATTCAGCCTAAAACAAAACCTGGCAGTGATATCCGTTACAAATCAGATTATGCGACAAATTGCCCATCGATTTTCACATGACTCTCACCTTCATCATACCAGATCATGTGCTGATCAAAGTGAAGGCAAGTGCTAGATCCGGTCATTGCATTTTTTTGAACATCTCATCGAACCCTTCTATCTCCAAAACGCTACTGCGTGTGGCCCAATTTACCATAATCACAGTGAGGTCAATGAATCTGCAGTTGTCACCTTAACACGAATAAAAGATTCAACGGCATGCCTCGGACTTATCTTCGGTTGGACCATAGCTTCATCCAATCTATTGGGCAGTCTGGTTTGCCAGCCATCCTCCCACCGTCCGTCAACCAGAGCTCAAAGCAAGTGCACACACGTCTGCTTCTTACTGTAAAAGTTGCCATATCATTGTGAAACGTACCAATCGCGGATGACCGTGACCATTGCACAGGTAATCAGAACAAGCCGACAAGAACGAACAAGCCACGCTTGGCCACTCAGGTGGTGGTGGAGGTGCGAAACCATGAGGCTAGTGACACTGACAGCTCATACTGCACACCAGTCCATCGTACATTGGACCGATGAGTGTCAGTAACCGGAAGCATGTGAATTGTGGAATGTGCCTCAGTCTAAAGCTACGCAGAGCTTTCGATAAGAACTTTTCCATGTGTCACTAAGGACCTTTCCATACGTCCCGGTAAAGAAAGATCTGATGAAGGAAACATTCAGTGCCAGCAAATTCGTGACGCTCTGCGAGATAAAGATGCATCAAACATTCGAAGATATGAGTGAGGCCACATAGTAGTTGCTAGTCAACATGTCCCAACAGAAAAGGTTTGTATTTTCTTGTACATACCTATCACAGAGGCACATCGAATGTATTACTGAGTCAAACTACCTGTTGACTGCATATGCTATTAATACAACGCGTGAAACCAATGAAAAAGTTAAGACTGTCGTAGGAGTACCACTCGGGAAGCTTATACACTCACCATGCCTATTCTGTTGTTTTCAGACGTTGACTGAACTGACGAAGAGAACCCCAAACCTGTTGAGCCACTGTCAAGTTGCAGTCTAGTTACAGCAAAGATGGAATACTCGGCGTCTCTACGAGGTCTCCCCAGAAAGATGTTCACGCCACAACCCCCGAAGGTGCATCTCTGCGTCTGCACATGTACGCATATTCCATCCCAACTACTGTACCAAAGGTCGACTTGGCCTTGATCCGATTTTTTTCCATTGATAATTCTGACGGAGAACTGTTATACCAGCGGCGAATGTTGGTCCGTTTCAGTAATCATGCTGAGATACAGCTGACTGTACTATGGAGCAAGTGAATGTGAATCTGCTGTAATTATGACAACTGAATGGAATGTCTACATTCAGCAAAGTCCATGGCCACCTTGGAGTGGTCGTCCATATGTACGACAAACACGGTGAACTACATGTGGTAAACGGACAATTCAGATGCTGACACTTTGCCATTCCAATTACACACAAGATTGACGGATGAATTGAGAATAACACAACGTTACGAGCAAGTTGTGACATTATACGCTTCAACCACCTGAGATGGTTTTTCTCAGAAGTGTTGTAATGGGAACCTCATCGTTTGTTAATGTGATTCATATTACAACACACCCAAGGAAGGTCCCCCTAGATGGTTCAAGCGTACAATATTACAACTTGCTCGTAACATTGCTATTCTCAAGCCATTTACGAAAAACACGTTGAAAAAGCTGCCCAGACTGTTTGACGTCATTTGTGCTAAATCTGGTGCAGATATCTTCCACACAAGATTACTTCTAAGCCAAAGTCAGTTAGAGGATGTGTTGTGTTGATATATCCGCTGGTATGCTACGAGTGAGTGTACTCATGTGATAATTAAGGGCAGTTAATAAAATCAAGCAATTTTGTGCTATCCTCAGGCCGTTTCCGAAATATCCCAAATACTGTTCGATCGTAATCGCCCAGGAATTAGGTTACATTGTTTCAAGGTTCGCTGTTTTCGAAATGTCCGCTGTATATTGTATATACATATACATATACGTATATATATGTGTATATGTATATCCGCTGTTTCTCCAAGCTTTTCCCATATGGTTTTGGATTGTGTATTGAAACCGTTGAAGCCACCGACAGTGAACTGTCCAAAAAATCATATTTCCCCTCGGTTGCTTATGGTCCTTCAATGAAATGTGGAGTTCAAAGAATTCTACCGAATGAGATTAATCAACGTCAAGCCTTCTCCCTCTGACTGATTATCATTTGACTTATTGACGGTTAGTGAAGCAGGACAATGATGTCTCGAACATGACACACTACAAGCGTTACTTCACGCTTACCTACGACTCGGCTGATTTTTCGTAAGACACAAGTAACCCGATGATGTTTGCTTCATTTTAGACCTGTTGTTTTTGTGAACTGAATCTGTTCAACCATACTTTTATCTGTAAACTGAGACTAACTTTTCTTCGTTGTTTAATTTATTTAAGGGTTAATATCAACCACTGATGTTATAATTTGAGTGATGGTAATCGTGACAATGACGATGAGTATGATCATAATTTCGATGAATCACCGCTTCGTAAGGGTTGAAAACTGCAGTTTGGGGTTTTTCTTCACAACTTTGCGCACATATGTATATATATTGCAATGGACGACTCCATAAAGGGCATTATAGGTCCGTGTGAACCAACTGAGGGCAACGGTAGATGCTGGGACGTAGATCCATTCATGGATTGCTAGCCGATTGTGTGGCTGCCTTTTACGCGAAACCCATAAGGGTAGTGAACAAGTGAATACAAGAACAGTTGTAGGGTTATAATTCCCACGACCCATGGAGGTCTGCAATGCAACTTAAGCCGATTTCTAATGGGAACCCTCCTGTTTTGTGGACGATTTCATGCTAATTGCGTTACCCATTTTTTCCACTTGCTTACGACATTAAAGTTGTGCTGTCCAATCTGACACATAGGTGATAGTCGCTGTGGGTTTGTGCGAAAATCCGTTAGTCGAAGAATTCTTCGTACTGGGTGAAAGTTACTTGAGGGATCAATGCTGGTAAACAAGGATGCAGACAGTCGTTGGTGAGAGACTTGCCTTTATTTATCGCAAGTCAGCCTGTCAGCTGACTAACAGACCCTATCTGTTCTCTTTCCCCAACCACATACAGTTTTCTTATGCAACCGTCTCAACTCAGATAAACCGATTTAACATGCAAAACGATAATTTATTAGTTGATTTACCATTAACGTTAGCAATTAAACTAAGACGATCTGGTTTCTGTTCGTGCACACTGCAAATATCTAGATAGCCCTTACACGTGCAAACAATTTTGTGCGAAAAGAATCACAGTTTATCGTTGTGAATTTATTGTGCGATTAAACCCCATTTCAAAAGCATGACGACAACATTGTGTAAGTGGTGGACCAGAATTGTTCCGTTTGTGAATCGTTTCAGCACGAAGCTCCGCGTAAATAAAACCACGTGTCTGGTGAAAGGCCAGTTTGTGAGTTGCGTACGTGGCTGTAGGTTTGTGTGCAGACTGTTGTCGAGCCAACCTGAACGACAATCAGCAGGGTTTGAAAGTAGTACGGAATAGCGGTGCACCACCAAGGTCGTATGATTATATGTCGTTTAGCCTCTGTCTCACAGTAGCCTAAGTTTTGACACATTTTGCGTGTTCATTCCTGATTCCGATCGCCATTTCTACACACTGATATACTCATATCAACTACAGTGCGTGGATAACAAATGGAAATTTTACATCAAGCGGCAGCTACTCCATTCTGCAAGGTCGCCTGTGGACTGGCTTTCTTCTACGGAAGTTACTACTTCCTCAACCGATATCTGGGCAAAAGCAGTCTACCTCCTGGTCCACGTGGACTACCGTGGATTGGTTACACACCATGTCTGGGTAAGTGATTGTTGTATCTGATATGCTTTTTACAAATGTCACGCCGTATTATAGTTTTTTCATGATTACGACATCTGACCAAGCATTCATGTAACCTATTTAATGCATATTGGCAGTTTGGCTGGTAAAAAGTAGTACGTGTAAACACATGAGTATAAAGTTCGAATCGTGAGAACCATCATGCCTCCTGCAACTCGCGTCCTTGCATGAGGTTGCGGCGAGCAGACACACACACACACACAAGTGAACCGTGAATGTACGGGCATAGCCAATGAGGTCGGATGTGTGATTCAATAAAAGCAAGTGTGCGACAAGTACCAATATGACTGTAATGTGGTACAAGTAGACCAAATTAGAAAGCGTATTTGACAACTTCAATTATTGCCAAACTGTTTTTTGGAGTAGCGAGTCCTTCTCCAAGTCAAAGTTGTTAACCTAACTTATAGTCGCTGACATTCTATTCTGATGACTGAACCGTCTCCAAGTCTACTCCTTGAATCCGTCGCCCCAGGCACAGAGGGCGTATGTGTAACACACCCTCTGCATCGGCACAGTTAGGCCATGTTCACACTTCAAATGGCTTTGTGGATGTACGGGCATACGTGTACGGGCTGCACGTGATCATATTGGTACGAAGATATACAATACATAAATCTGCACATCAGGTCAGACACAGTCACTTCAGCAGAATGGGAGCTACAGGCAAAAAATCAGTTCAGCTGCACAGATAATTTTGAAATTATGGTCATAGTCTGACCATCACATTCGTGAAATTCATCTGTTTTATTGGCAAAACCATGTCAACGCCAAGAAATTTATTTGTTTTGATACACTCATTATTTACGAATCTCATCGTAGTGAGTAAATTCCTAATTGAATATTATGTCACTAAATTAATGTACCTGCACACTTGTCTTCACGTTACTTTAGGTAAGTTATGGTTTGGTATGTACGACTTTTTGTAGACTAATATGCACATTTAAATCATTCAATAAAATCGTTTTCTGCATGTAACCAATCACGGTTAACTGGTAGCCGACTGTTGTATCAACGTGTGTAATCGAAGGAGAACGAGAACTAGGAAAGAAACACCTGTCGATAGCACGTATCGCTGCTACAAGAACAGAAACAAGTTAGAGAACAAAAACGATGTTACATTATTGTCCTCTCAGTTGAGTGGTCTTCATTTAGAGTTCTTTATTTTGGTAGAGACGCGCTAATCCATATTCGGATTCACTTGACACTACTCCTAACTTCTTATGGCACCTCCCTCGGCATTACATCCAGGCACCTTTCTGGTGGAATCTGGACCTTAGACGCGACTGTTAGAATGATGTTAGCACCTTCTTTCATGTGGTGATCGTTTCTATCCATAAGCAACTTTAGAGGAACACTTTGGATGACCATACTCAAACCACTCAGACGTATAAAGGCAGACATTGTGGATTCCACTATATACGACCACTTCCATTTTCCTTGCACTTTTGTGAAAACTCTCTGAAGCAACTTTACTCGATGTAACCAGACCTTACCTCCAACGTTTTGGGAAAGCCTGGAATAAAATTTTTGTGGTGATACTCCTTCCGATTTCGGTATGCGTTCTTCACATATACATTGGCTACCTGGTGTACTCGCCATAATGTGTCAACTAATTCGCATACACGTTCCGTTACTGTCGGTTGCATTCGATTGACCTTAGATCGCAGGACACTGGGGGTAACTCGGTTTATTAATGGGTCCACCGGAGGCTCGAAATCAGGCTAATACGGCGAACGAACACAGTTTCTGTAGTTGCGTAAGCAACTTGGGATTGCCAGGTCCAAGTCAAGTGAGCTGCTTTCCTCAAACACAGTAAGTGAGGAAGTAGGCAAATGGTTCAACAAACCTGCTCGTTTTCCTGAGGGTGGTAGGTGGTCGGTTGGTTTTATTTGACAGCAAGGATTCTGAAAATCTTTTGTAGCGGCCAGACTTTGTAGCTGATACTTCGATTTGCACATCACTGTCCTGACGCTTCCCACTGGCACATCTAGTGTTCATCAGTAACGCTGACAACAGCATTCGCATCGATTTCAGCCAAAGGTATTGTTCCATGCTGGTTTTTACAAAGTCAACCAGTAACACCACTCACAGCTTTCCTGTTAGTGTCATTGTTGACAGGGTCAGGATACCAGTGCTGGTCAATCCTTCTGAATAATCACTATTCGTTGACATTGTTAACCTTGACTGACAATTTATTTCCTACATACCGCTGGTTTTTGACATTTCAGCTCATTTTGGAAGATTTGCACATTCTACAGAAGCTTTATCTCTCCAGAATCTAGTGTCATCGCCGTAAAATAGTGTCAGTGGTGTGACTAACCTGGGCAGTTCGTTAACAAGAAGAACAGGTAACGAGAATCCTAAGATGGATCTCCGCAAAACATCGCCGGTTGCAGGGTACCACTCTAATAACCGCCCACTCGCCTTGGCGTTGCAATTACTTCCAGGCAGATAGATTCCAAGCTGTCTGTTGTATCTGAATTCGAGCCCCATCCACTACATGCCTTACGGACAATAACAACGGTAGTGAGAACACGTGACCCAGTAGAAGCGCATAGTATATTGTCGAAGTTACAAGCATTCAGGTCATTTTAAAGTGCATGGTCGAGTGAGCCGTTAGTCGTTGAAGCCGCGACCAATCAGAACACAATTCGAGACTTGGTGCGAGTGTGGGGCGCCCAGGCGGCCTTGACGCCTATACAACACAAACTAACGAAAATACCTGGTTCGTCATGAACTCTCTGAAGTGTCCGTGGGATATAGTAGGCGGTAGTACAGTTATACTCACCTAATTTATTGCCGTGAAGCATTTTCTGACTGCTGCTCGCAGTCTTGATAGGAGCTGTACAGAGCAATAAAATATTAATAAATTACCCTCTAGGTAGTGCGGCAACGCTTCTTGTTGAGCAGGAGTATTGTGACTTCATAGAATCTCGAAGATGTGAGCACAATACATTGAGGGAGTCGATTTCAGTCCAAAATAATAGCCGACATAAATATGTGTTTATGAGTACTCCAGCTGTCCCTTAAAGTTTACGCTATAAACTCGCTCAAATGAGGCATACTGTCGAATGCCCTCACTGGTAACCGTTTGTAGCGATTACACAATTACTGTACAGTGATAAGGCTTATACTCCAAAATAATCATCACTAATATCCCCAAGTGGACTACTCCAAAACGGAAAGCGGTTAGCACACTCGTAGACGTCACACCATGGAATAGTTACTGATGCGTAATAGTATGATTGCACGCGGGCTGGAATATCCTCAAGCCGCCAAGGCAGCAGACAAACGATTTGAAACCAAGAATTCTTGTTGGGCAAAACAGTATAAAAACCCCTGCTTTACCTGTACCCTGTTAAAAAGTGTAGTATTAAGGAAAAGATGATATCCTGTGTAACATCCTTCTGTTAGTTTGTTGTTCCGGACTTCCAATAAGTTCGTCAAGATCGGCTTGCTTTCTTCTGATTTTTAGATTGAATGACCTTTGTTAACATTGCAATTGTAGCACTTGAGGTGGTAATTTCATGCGTTTCAATTCCAAAAGGAAATCTCTGAAATCCTCACTGAACACTTATGCCTATCCCACCTTGATTGCAGTTGACATCCGTTGCATACTGTGGGACTCATTTTAGTCCTGTAAGGCAAAAAATGAATCATTCAAGAGTATGGATATTTCGGATTAAATTCTAAAATATATCACAAAAAAAGTTGACTTATTCCCCCATAAAAAAAATTGCGGATAGCAAACATGATCAGTTTTCCTCCATACCCATTTTACTTTCGAAACGAGTGAGTGTAATAATTGTGCCAAGTTCACGGTTTGAAAAGAAGAAAAAACTAATCCCGGACAACCTTGACTGAAAAACATTAGTAAATCATACGTCATAGTGATTGTTTGATGGACGTTGGTTTGGCGGTGTTTCCACCAATTGAGGCCTGCTAACAGGTGCACCCGCACAATCCTTCACAAAGCCTTTCAGGATCAACGCATTGTTCGATTGGTTCACGGGATAACATTGTTTGGTTACAAGTAAGGCACAGCTCAGATTTGGCTATCTAATGCTGCGTGAAATCATTGATCATGAACCTCTTTGATATAGTTTAGTGACCTATCCTGTTGACACTAGGCACACAGACAAGTTGTTTCGCCTGACAGAACTGCCATGCTGTTTCTTCCCAGGAGACAGGGCCTACTCCCATTCTCTAAAAGTGTTTTGTGTGTGGTTCCTTCCTTAAGAGTAACCGATGCAGAAGTTCCTCGGAAAGATTTATTGGACTACCACGTTTCTTCCTTTGAGAGCACTGTAACTAGATCCCCGTCTATTTGAAGATTGAACGACTGGATGTTGAGAGATTAGGTCATACTCCCACGTGAACAGTGAAAGATTGGTAGTAGGTCTACAAAAGCCTTTAATGAGAAGGACGTCTGACAATGAATTCTTCAGAAGGTATCATTACATTTCCTGACACTACTTCACGTTAGACTTCAAAAATTCAACTCTAGGAACCGAATCCAAGGTTCTTTTGGTTCTTAGAATAGAGAAATTACCTCACGGTCAAGTAAAAATCCAATTTGATCCTATCAAACGTTAGCCATAGCGACAACAACCATCTTCAACTTTGTGGAGAAAAAACTAATCATGCGATGGTTGATATATGTAATAGGTAGGCTCTTAAAAATTAGGACGATATTAACAAATCAACAGTAGTGTGAGATTATTTCCCTGGCTTAGAGCGACTGAAGAAACCATTCCAACTCCTGATGAAGACTGCCCGCCAAACCTTTCAGGGAATGGTTTCACGTGGTGCTTTACTGGCTAGAATTCGCGTGAAACTTCGTCTTAGGTCAGCATCCACGGACCAAGAGGCGCTGGTCATGTCACGAATTTGAATCATTTGCGTGTGTGACGGTCAGCAGTCTGGTTGAAATGTCTAATCCTGACTTCTAAGAGGTGTTGCAATCTACAAACATTCTTATCATTTTCCCCGCATATTATCCTTACCACACCAAGCCTGTTGACTGGTGATATGGGAGGCTATCGTTGGCTTCCGGCCGCAGCGGTTGTTGCCAGTTCCTTGATGGGTAGTATCCACCAGGCCTCAAAGTCCTGTCACATTTGAATTTTATACAATAGAATGTCAATATTTTACGTTCAGTTTCATCTCGCCGTGGAAGATATATTCTCGTTTCCTACATTAAGTTCGACTGATTATATAGACATTTAACATTTCACAGCTGAACAGGCAACAGTATCATAGGAATCAATGACACGTTTGAGCACTACTATATGGCTACGTCAAGTATACCATTATGTCTTGCTCAGCAGATCCGTAAAACCTCAAAAAATCCTCTTCATATAGATGTTGATTGCTTGTGGGTCATTTGTGGAAATTAGAACCGCTGTCTCTACCTTCTGCTTGACGTTTCCTCTAAAGACAAGGTAAACCTGGCACAAAACAAGTGACTGGTGGATGCTGATTATTGGCCTACAGTCTTTGACACAATTACTCCAGCAACTCCAACCGGACATATGCTCAATTTTGGTACCCAAGACGGATTAACCATTAGTGTCTTACTTAATGAGACCTTGTGGTCATTAAAAGGAAATGGGTATCCGGAAAAGCCGCCACAGATGTTCACGGTAAGAGTACTAACCAACTAGACCACACTTGTCAGCCCTTAATATTTTTTATAAATCCACAGCAAATAGCAGTATGTCCATTTTATGTGCACCCTGCACCAGGTCGGTAAGTGTAACATTAATGTAATCTCGGTCATATCTGGAAGACATTTAGTGGGCTACGTGGTGCAGTTCTAAGTTAGAAGCGTCTGTCTCAAACGTCTCTCTATGCTTTGAGCCAGTTTTGTTGTCCGACACCATAAAGGTATCTGTTACTGAAGCTCTAGTGAGGTACCGCTTTTAATATACGGGGTTACTGATTGGTCAATTTCGTAACCATCGTCTTTTGGCCTGCAGTGACCACTATTTGTGGTGACTACAGTTTTTTGTCATCTCTCATCAATAAACTCAATAAACTCACACTGAATGATAGAGCACATGCACTACGTTCACTTTGTGTCGTAAGCTCATTGAGTGAAGTGCTAACACAAGGCCCGGCTGCCGTATATGTAAGCGCATATGTCATCACGATCCTACCCACGTCAGACCTATCTCGCCATACACGGTGACGGTAACCGTGGGTTAGAATTTAGACCAGATTAAGCCTCCTGGGTGTGGATGTCAGATTTGAGGATAGCAGAAACATCGGCTGTGGAATCTTCGTTTGCGAAATAACAAGCAACACAAATTTTGGGGAACGGCTGGACAACGTCGAGTGTGAATTGAAAAACTATGATCACGATTAACAACACTGGGGCTGTAAGTTAAAATCAGCTAGCCATTGTTGAACGAGGACGAGAAAAACCAGTACGCGATCAAGGTGGTTTCAAAGCCGGCTTAGCCGTTAGTGTACACTTACTGGGTCTCTACGCAAAAGCCTGCTGCAGTCGAACTTACATTTTTCTTGTCATCACTTATCATATCGGTTATGTAAGTTACACTCGTTCAAGCACACACCGTGCCAACAGCGTGTGGAAATTGATCGAGTTTTATCAAATTTGATACCGAACGACGTAAGAACAAAACAGAAACTCAGGAATGTTCTGTCCTCGTTGAACGCATGCAGTTCAGGTATTACGGTATGTGACTGCATGTTAAGTTTCATTTATAGGTATATGGTCGGCTGTCTGTACTACTCGGAATGAAGAATGGGGGCAATATCGGCAATATCTGTGGTTCCGGGTTGGCATGTGGACAATCGTGAAGAAGGATAGTTTTGGTCCAGCGCGCTAGGTTGGAATAAGGGCTTGTATAGGGCAACACCTATATATCTTAAAAATCATCAGTGTATGCGCAAAGGTAGTCCTCGTCCGCAAATTCGAATAGCCATCCCAACGCTGAGTTTCACCAATAGAAATACCGTTAGAGGGGCAAGTAATGGTTCGAGTTCAGTACACATTGACTTAGTTTCAGCTTTGTTTTCTATCCTACTGACTTGAATCTTGGTTTCAAACAGCCCATACTTTGTTCAATGGCGAGTAAATTGAAGAACGGTGAAAAGAATCCTAAATACAAAATAATGAACATATAACGTATAATTCTCAAGGGCTCCCATTTACAGGTCTAAACGAGTGTGCCGAAGAAGTGAACTATTGCTTTAGTGAATTTTGTACAAGCAAGAAGCATATCAATTGCTAAGGTCAAAGAAAAAAGTTGACGTGTAGCCCCCATCTAAAAGATCCGACCACATGAGACTATTTGTCAGATAGTGACGGAAAGAAGTACACTTCATTGAGACTGTAAGAAAATACCTGAATGTGTTAGGTCATCCGAGGGCTAACCTGATGTGCATTCCGCTTCACGGTGAAGTTATTCGATTGAAATACCTCGCGTCCGTTAAAAAATGCGCAGAAGAATGTCGCAGAATATTATGGTAATCGTTCAAAGGAGTTTACAAATTCAACGAATGATTATTGTGTGAAATGGCACCTAAGAACATGTGGACTGCAAGTAGTTTTCAATCAGTCAGAGCCTGCTCTTTTGTCATTTATTGCACAGGTCCAGCCGCTTTCGATGAACTGGTCTCCCTGCACAACAAATATGGTGACGTTATCTCATTTAAGGCGCTTGGAAACACTATCATTGTGTTGAATAGTTATCAAGCTATTCAGGAAGCAGCCGTTTTGAACCGACGCAAAGTTGGCCGTTGCACCCTGACGGTTAATCACTGGTTGGCAAAAGGGCACGGTGAGTTGGATATTGGCGTCAATCCCGTTGTTTGCGATTCCTCAGTCGCTCATATGTCTAGCCGAATTTGCCAAGCGTGATGCCAGAACAGTTTTCCTGTTCTGTGTCTGAAATGTATGTTGGCCTAGTGGATGCATACTGTCTTATTTTAGGTAGTAGGAATTTCTCGTCGAAAGTTATCACACCACTTTTCCAGTCAACTGCATTTGTCGGATGTCACACGTGACGAATAACCTCGGTTTTGTTGGACCATCTTCAGATCAAATACAACACTATGCACACCAGAATGGCGGGCGATAAAGTCTGAGGCGGTCGTTAAAATAAGGTAACCCCAAAATAATTTTGAGGTCACCGGCGTAGCTGCTGTGACACTCTCCCGGTGTTACGAAAACGGGGGGGCATGACAACCTGGGCACTTAAACACAAGACTCTGCTTAGGCAGATTCGGTCTTCGCAACTAGATTCCAATAGCCCCCGGAAATACAAGGTGAGACTTTCTACACCCTCAGTTTGGACACAACATCCAAGTTGAACCTGTGACCAGAGTCAACTGGAGGACAAGCATAAAAGCTATTAACAGCCTCTATAGAAAGAGAAACTAGCGTACAGTACCACTTTACACAAGTGACTCTGAAAATCCCACAAGACTGCGCAAAACTGCGTTCATTTGCGTTGCTTGCGTTGCTGCTTGATCATCCACCAAGTTGCGTGACGCCCAGTGTCCTCTGCGGTCAACCTGAGAGACAGCTGAGCCATTCCACGGAAAATTTGTTGAGGCCTGATAATGGTTGAAAAAAGTGGATTGATCAGGCCTCACTGGTTTCGGCGAGATAGATAACAACAGACTTTTGTAAAGTTTCAAAGGTCAGATTCGTGCTAACAATGAGCACCATGATGCAAACATAACTGCCCCTTTTCAAGCTACTGCGGTTTAATGTTTTTGTACAGTAATTCAGCCGCGCCTGATGTGTAGCTACTGACTCAACAATAATGTTTCGGCGCTGAACTTGTAAACCGCTGTCGAACTGACGGTCTTGGCAATAATATTCATTAATTACTTGATTTAACGAATGGGAAAGTCGAGATTGATGCCATTTTTCTTACCGAGAACAGAAGTATATCTGGATGCGGAAACGGCGTACAACTGTGAGTAATGTTCCATTTCTGTAAACGGTCTAACATCAGCACTGTCTCTTTGATAGACTATGTTCTGTTATTCGAACTTTGCACTTTCAAATTTTGAATTAGGTATCTCAAATTATGACACATCCAGGGCACTGAAGCTGCGTCAAGCCCTATTCCGTCATTTGTATGGACAGGAGGAAGTCATTGACTATTTGACCGACAAAGACGGTGGGTGTGAACTGATAAAGACAATTAAACAAGAAACTGGTCACCTACTCAAAACACTTGAAGGAACGCAAGGAACCCCAGTAATGGTGGTGTAAGTCTTTCAATACATGCAAGGTGGAAACTTTTTTTATACAATAGACTTGTACTGCTGAGTCACAAGTTAACATGTTTCTACTATGCTCATTGACACAAGCATTGCTGTTGATAACAACAGGGTTCTAGGTCAAACTGACATTTTTGCGTGACAAGCCGGGGTTAATATCCCCATCACACTTCCCTTTTTGATTCCACTATGAAATCGAACAAGATATGCACACTGTCAATTGGTTTCAATTGACGGCAAACAAATCTAACGTTTCTCCAACTACAAGGTCCCTCACAAAAATAAAATTGTAATCGATTTCCGAACGCTCTTAATGCTTGCTATTCCGTCATCCGGAACCTGAAAATTAATTACTTCAGAGACAACGTACTACTTTACCCTCCACCACCCCTTAACTATTGTCAGGAACTGAACGTTTACAAACAACTTAATTCCTCTGATTCATCATCTACGCTTCTTATTTAATGATTACTAAGCGAACTTAACAATCGGCTAAAAGACTTCGTAACAGAGGATAGGATTTTAATGGACGCCTGCCCTGAATTCATATCCCTTCTTTTCTACTTTCAGTTGATTCAACCCCATTCTCCCTTGTCCCGATTTTCGTGGTTCAAAGCCAGTTTAGGGTAGCTCAAGTGAATATTATGGTATATGCAACGTGGTCACACTCAGGCGGATCACGCTAGCGATTTTTGATATGGAATGAGACCCGGCGCATCACAGTCAGTTATCAAAAACACTAGTGAGAGCTACATCAGTGAATAGAATAGAATTGAGTCAATAAATAATCATGATTGTGATCGGCCAGCTAAAAGTAACACTCGCCCCATAAGTAGGCAAGCTAGAAAAAACAGAACCTGGAACATTTCACGAGAACTACAAACAAAAAGGGTTAATCCAAGACAGACCGGGTCCGACCGATAAACAATTCCAGCACACTGCAGTAAACACGAATGTGTTCCCTGACACGGGGTGTACGCGAACAGGCGTACGTGAACGGGTGTACCCCAGTTCGCTCAGCTCCATCTTCCCAGTGATTTGACCACCACTATGTGCATACGATAACATCCGGATATTGACAAACCTCTGAGCCTGTAGAACGCAAAGCCTGAAATCTGCATTCACCAAGCAATGCAATTGGACAAATTAATAATACGATATTCCACTAACAGAGTGTGCTAGCACGATAGGTTTCCCGTGAAATGATGGATAGTAACGCGTTGCATTCACGAACGGCACAGACTTACAGTGTATTGTGCAACTGAATGAAAACTAACAACATTCTAAGATTAATTGAGCCACGTTCTACTGTGTTTCTAGCTTTGCCACATCAGCATATGGCCGTTATCAAAACACTAAACGGTGTGCAACACTTCCGTGGTTCAAGTATTAAGCTGACCTATTTTAACTCGCGGAAACGTCCTTTTATTAGTTTTGACCACAAATTGGTACCATGGTAAGGGGAAATTTCTGTGTTATCGACCTAGTCGTTAAAAACGAACTCTAAGGGTTCGCACATAATAGGCTACTGTGTTCTACGCAAACATGCCTTCCCTTAGAATATGATAAATCAAGGTAGAGGAGACGTTCTTAGATTTGGATTGAAACAAATCATTCGCATCCTTTGACGCAGAAGGATTTCAGCAACATGATTATGGACTAGAATGACAAGTTATTACCGCAAGAGTTATTTCCTCACCAAATGACCAGCCCAAAAATACACAGACTAGAAATGCAGGTGCTTCTGGCGCATACATTCACAGATAAAACGACCTGGTCATCAGCTTGATCACAGGTCCATCCTGAACCTGATGTAATGAAAGTATCGTCTCCAGACTACCACCAGAAGCATCCGTGTCAGGGAGCACATTCGCTTTTACTGCGGTGTGTTAGAATTGTTTGTCGGTCGGACTCGGTCTGTCTTGGGTTAACCCTTTTTGTTTGTCGTTCTCGTGAAATGTTTCAGGTTCTGTTTCTTCTACTTATTTGGATTTTGAGACAGTCCGTAAACGTTTTCTGACCACACCTGTTTTCTTGAACACTCCCTTCTCTCTTGGCCACTGTGATGGCATATCCATCACTCTTATGGCTTAAATGGACACCTACTATTGTAGGCTTCTAACTGAGTTTTGTTACAGTGCCTCCGTTTCCATCTTTCGTCCATAAGGATAAGTTTGGAGGGCTCTGGACACGCACAGAACTACCTTTAGATCAATGAGAGGGGTAAAAAAAGTATTGAGAAAACATTCAAAAATCAAGTCGGAACACCCTAAGGTAGCAAAATTATTGAACTTGTTACCGTCGTTGCCACTGTTCGTATGTGATTAGTCTGTTGCAGGGAAGCAGACCGAGAAAGTCGACGCACATCTTTCGTTGCACGTAGCTTGACCAGGAGTATTGTCATACCTTACCACATGAAGATGTTTTGTACGGTCGATTGGTTAGAAGAGTTCTATTTGCAATGCACTCCTTTAACACATAAAGTGTTGACTATGTCCAAATGATACAATCCAGCTTTCGGAACTCAACAAAAAAACACCATTTCATCGTATCTTTTCGGCAGACTACAACTGTAATTGTTGATGCTAACTGCTATGTGGAAAGCAACACGTTGGTTTGCGATTGCGGTTTGTTATATTGAAATCGGAGGTTAGAAATTTCTGTTGCCCCACTACTGCTAACCCAATACATACAATCAGTTGTAATCGCCTATGTAATTGATAACCCTGGGCAGTCGTTGGTGGTTAACCCTATAATGGCAGTGGAGATTATGACGGACTTGAAATTTGCAAGACTCTTTGTTTTGCTCACCTTGTCACCTCCATCGTTGGCACATCCTTTTCAACTCTTAATCTACCACTTCAGAGTGTGCACGTACTAATACGCAAAAGATTGTGTTTGGAAATAAAGCGTTCACATCAAAACTTCTGAACATTCTGATCAAATTTGAATTTGGATCACACAGGAAACATACAAACGTTAATAACTTTGTAGGTGAAGACCCTATAAGGAGAAAGTAGTCCCAAGAGCAATTGTGTCCTTGTGGACAGCACAGCCATCTGTAATCGAGATATCTTCTTTTTACCCATCACAGCCCATTGATGCGTCTCACAGTCTGGCGAATAATGTGGCGGCTGGTATTCGGGTCGACGTGCGATATGAATGCTGAGGAGATCATATATTTGCTACAGCAAATCAGCAGCAACAATATGGAGAATAGCGTGTTGCAGATCAGTCAACAGATCCCTAAATGTTTGTAAGTTATTCTGTTTATTCCATTAAAAATCGTGGTAATAACCACAAACAAACGGCAAGATAAACAAACTGTTTGTTTTCATGCAGTGTTCAAACAGTTCACTTTACTTCCATTAAGCCGCAGTGTTTGTGACTAGTATAGTGAAGTCGTCTGATGAAACGAATCCTTATTGCCCACTTCGCACCTTCCCACGCCACTCACGCGCTCGCGTTCATGAACCAGAATTCCAGTCCACAACGCACTTCCACTTAAACCTTATGTGGAATTCTGTCTAGTTCTGTGCGTTTGGTTGATCCTTTCTGTCATGGATATTTGTTTGCCGTTTCTCACCCATTGGGTTGATTTCGTAGAGTAATGACTTGTTCGGTCGCTTATGCAGTCCCCCCTTCATCCGCTGTGGGTTTTGATCATATCCCACCACTACGTTGAGATATTCTGCTAAGCGTCTCCGACTTGACCACCCATCATGCAACAATCACTTGTCAGTTTACTGTCCGATACAAAAGGACGCGGTGCATTTCTCTGGTGGGCATATTCAGACCAAGAAACCTGCGGTTTTCCAGTTATCACCCGCTCCCTGGGAAAGAACAGTTTCCATTGATCCTCGTTTAGTTTTTTGTCACTGCTGTACTGATACTCACGACAGTTTTCACTGTTCTATTTACAATTCTTCCTGCAACTTCCTGCAGTGCTGAGGCACTTTATTTTGTGCAGATGGAATAGGCCTTCAACATCGTGGTCTTCGTGAACTGTACAACCCAACTATTTACAAACGTGTTCAGTATGACTGAAATGTGGTGACCGACGTGAGCAACCCACGGTTCTAATTCTTTCCGATGCCAAATGTCCTTCATGTTCCTCCGAGCGCTACGGTATCACGTTGTAAGGTCCCATCGTTAAGGCCGATACCCTCATAAAACAGAGTTTTCATCCCACCATCATAGGTGCCGTAATTCACAATACCGCTAAAGGGCACCAATTAGTTTCGTCCGTTATTCAGCATGGTAACTGTAAATGGATGTATTTGTTTCGACGGTAAGAAGCACGTAACACCACAGGCTGCCTAAAGTGATCACCCTTAGTTCACCAAATTCAGCAACCATCTTGTGCACGAACTTAAAAACCAGGACTCATTGGTCCAGTCCACTCAGACCCACTATCGTAGAAAACGCAAGCCGCGTCACACATCATAGAACATTCGCTATTTTCTGTGCCTTTCTGTTGATATTGGAACAATATGCGCTCTGCCGGCAGACATTTTAATCGCAAGACTTAGGATTGCCACTGAAAAATTATTACTTCGAGACATTGCTGAAGGCGTTGTGAACAGATTCGAGTCATCTGCCGTAGTCAGTGTCACTCATTTCTTCCTCTTCTATTCTGCTTTAAATTTAAGTACCACTTCTCCTATCATATGATAGTATGACGTCTAGTATGACAATGACATCCAACTCTACCTACCTTAGCGCTCACTACACTGCTCACTTGATGTGGTCAGCTCTGAATGAGACCAACGTCTCAACTGTGGATTGTGAAGGTCAAGCAATGCTCACACATGGAAGGCAAGCTGTGATTTGTCACTTAACGGTACGGCGAACGGCACGATGCACGTCCGACTTCGAAAAGCACCGACAGTTAATGGTAGCATGCTGTGACCTCCAACATAGGGCAGGACCACTTTTGTGTATATACACAAGACCAAAAAATGTCTTCAGCATCGAAACTGGTCTACATATAAGTACCTAAAAGCTAGTCCCATTAAAACAAACGACCATCAGCCTCAATAACATCTCGTGGTTTCAGTATGCCATCAACATGTGGCGTTGTAATCTTGACTACTTTGTTGGCGAAATTACCTTTAGTAATCGGGTGATGACGTTTTGCTGCTCCAAGGGTCACCTAAGGACTGTCGTTCTTTTATCTTCTGGCCAGTATGTCTTCGATGGTGAGTAGGTCTTCTAGACAAACTGGTCATGGAAAAAGTGAATTTTATGTTCCAAGTTGAACCGTAGATCGACCTTAATATATGATGTTCGAGATCACCATCTCGTGAAACCCACTTAGCCTCCCTCGTTGACTATAATAGTAACTGCAGTTCCAAGATCTCGTAATACTTCTTTCTGGTGATAATTCCATTCAACGTGATCGCTTCACTGCGCTCCTGTTCACCTACATCGTTCATCCTATATACACGGAGCTTCTGTCCTTTCAAACGACTTGAAGCACGGGTTCATTAACTACTAACTGCTTCCTTGCTCACCACTTTCTATGTCGACGAATGAACTTCAGCTTGCCAACCAAAATAATCTGATTCCACGTGCGACTGCGTTACATAAAAATGTTTTATGGCCCGATCCAATTTTGTGTTTTTAAATAGTTCAATGAAATTCGGATCGAGTATTAGGTATCTGAGTGTCGGTTTCATAATGACTTTAAAAAGTTTCACTAGGAGAAAATTAGGTTGTTTCTGACGTCATCGCAACAGCTACTAACTACTAAGCAGTGAATACTATAAACTGTTGTCTTTAAGACAACAATCTACAACTGAACTCATCACTGGTGTTCTGTTTGCTTTCATTATGTAAAACGTAACAGCGATGAGGTCGACTCACAGAGACACGATCTCCAATAGGAGAAACCAAGTTTTAACGAATGCATTACGGAAAGCCATTTGCCAATCTTGTGAAGGACATTCTAAGTCTTCGAAACACCTTTTCTGCTTCCCCACTGTTCAACTTGTCGACGGCAAGACAGCGACTTAATCACTACATTATATACCACAAATGTGGTCCTACTTCCTTAGGAGCCAGAGGCTTCGGGATGGTGAACCCACTGTTCAGAGCTAAAACCCGCAAAGGTACCTCACCAACCATACACAAAAGGCAGTGTGTACTGCAATATGACCGAGCCAGCAATAGCTGTGACCCGAGCGTGAAGCAGTTTGGTTCCAGCTTATTACACTGTCACCGGAGGCATGTCTTGTTGCCATACTAAAGCCAAGTGGCAAATGCACGCTGCACAGCACCACTACAGAATTACGGTTTATGAAGTGGATAGCTATTTGTCATAGATTTGCGTATATCAAATTTCATGTAGACTGTTCAAATAGCATTCGATTCATTGTTTGCCAATATACTCCATTCGGTCCTTGCCGAATATGATTGCCACTTACCTGATAACAAGGAACATGCTGTTAAATAAAGAGGCGACCGCATAATTTTTATTGCCAGGTGCATGAGAGGGATAGAAACCGCAAACAGCGATGGGTTGACAGAATAAAACAAATAGTGAATGAAAACATGCTTCGGAGAACACGGGAATTCGTACCACGAATGCCAAATATGACGGCCTTACAAACTAAAGTTGTTAGCTAGGGCCAGGGCCACATTTTGTAACATGGAGCCGCACCATAAAAAAATTCATTTTTCAAATCTAGGCCGTATATTGTGTACCAGGTCGCCACTTCCAGCTTAACCCAACACACAAGTCGAACTCGAGCCAACAAATTGAATGAACTGAGGCTAGTATGCATAGCGGATGATGGGGCGTGTCCATCCCAAGCACGTTCTGATTGACCTAGAGACGGCAAATCTGGTGGTCACACCATACGCGAATAATGTTTTGGAGACACCGATGCTGGAAGATTGGCCCAATAAGCGTCGTCCACAAGGGACAGTCAGGCTTCTTGTTATACAAAGAGGTTGGTTGTTCTTAGCAAGAAGATTGATCAGACCGGTGCCACTAGGGATTTAAGTTAGCAAAACACCATCCGAGACTTTCCTATACGAGCTGAAATCTCATGATGCTTGCTACCATAATGAAGCAGCTTTTAAGCTTGATAAGTTCATTGACAGCCTTCGATAATTCTCCTTTAAGAGTGAACGCGGCCGCACACTTATTGGTTGTACCAAGCAAGTGAAACCGTTAAGTCAAGTCGACGAACTGAAACTCCAATACTTTCAAGATCCTCTGAACCCCACTGAAGCATTGTACTTATGATTACTTCTTCATACATATTACAAGTTTAAACCTTGTATCTGAGGTCATCTACACATTGCATTGTTCACAGACTAACAGAGCGCTATTTAAGACCAAGATATGTGCCAAAGTTAACAAGAAACCAGAGGATAGTCCGAAATGGTACACTCCCTTGGGGACGTTAGATTAAACTCCACCGAACAAATTAAAGGAATTCAAAATGTATAGGAAAGCAACTCTTTTACCCTTTTTGTGTGAGTGGTGCTGTTTCACACTCACAAACTTCTCAGGAGTACTCTTTCGAGAAGAAGCACTAGACTAGAGTTTTGCTGTCGGCTGCTGCCAAATAACTTTTCAGTATTGGGAATCATTCAGTTGACCAAGAAAAGTGCAATTTAATGTGACAAAATCATTCGTCTAATACTGAATGGCCTTATAGTTTTGTCGCAGAGTGTGAACAGTCATCCTGTCTTTCACGTAATTTGTCAGTCCATTTGTGGTTGACGTAGAGGGAAAGGTGATGAATTAGGTCATGAGTAAATCGTGCCGATAACTTTAACCTGACTAAGAAGAAGGGGTCGTCTGCTGATCTCCTATGTTCGTCCACATAACTGAGCGATGATCGCACAGACTGAACACCACTCATGGTTGAAAGCACGTTTAGCAAACAGCCAAATAGATCAACAGGCCAATTTCAAGCATGCCCTAAAGGTGCGAAACCAATGCACATTTCCGTTTTCGTTTGGTCATTGAACTGCTACCCCTATCTCTGCAATGTGTATTATTAAAAGAACAGTCAACAAGTTTTCCGCCGAAGCTAGCGAGTAATCTGAGCATTGCTCACAGCGAAGGTAGATGAACAGTCCTATATGGTAATTCGAACGTACTAATGTAAGGCCAGTGGCACAGTTGTCAACAAAGTCAACTCAAAAGCACGTGGACGGGATTTTAAATTCCAGTGCACTGTTAATGAGCTATGACAGTTATGAGGCACGAGTCTCGTGCTTCTCTTCCAATGAAATTAACTAACACGTCTAACTGAATAAGGAAACTGCGATCACATGTGAGCTGTTTTCAAGTCACTTTACATTCCGATTTGATCCACAGACAATAAGCTATTTGGGTCATATACGACGAAATGATTATGGCATACCTCGGGCATCCTGGTTACCTCTAGATTGTTGATATTTACGTTTAACATTTTATCACAGGAGCATTTTGAAGTTGAACCGCAGGTTTTGACAGATCTTGTTGTAAATGCGGAATCCGGATCCATGGATGCCAGTAATCACCAAGTAGTCTGTAACAACTTCTGTTCAACTATGGTTCATACGTTAATTTGTTTAGTTTGGTGAACCATAATTTTGACAAAATAATTACAGACCGTGCAAAGTAATTCAAAAATTGAAATCCGGTTACACAGAACAACGCAACACGCAATTTCCTCCTTCAGGCTTGTGTACGACGAAAGTTTTTAATTGACCTTGTCTTGGTTATTCTGTCAGTTAAATTTGTCAGACACAATCAATCTTGTAGACTGCATCAATCGTTTAGTCTCCGTACGGTAACTGTACCTCTAGCGCAAGCAGCTGTCGAATTTAATGCCAGACTTTGAATTCAAATTTCAGCCTACACGTTGTGGATTGTATCAAGCCTATTCAACGTTTGCTGGGAATGGACAAATTGGCGGAGCGTTACGACAGTGTTTGCCGAATCTTGAACAGAGAGCTTGATCGGTCCATCCAAAGTGCGTATCGTCCCGGGTCACTGCTGCATCGATTCCAAAACGACGAAGGTTTGCAAGTTGAGAGTGAGTTGCTGGAGCTAGGTGGATAGAACACGAAATCTAGGTTTCAAAAGCGATGAACATTCTTCCGCGAACCCATTAATATTCTAGGTGAGAGTATAAACAATCTGCTAACAAGAAAAAAAGCAATCCAGTGGTTTACTAATTAGTAGTACCTAGTGATGTGACAATAGCTTTCAGCCGCTTCTTTTTATTGCAAACGGTACTGTTTAAATAAGTATGAAATGAATTAAGTCGCGTGGAAATCAAGTGCTCTGTAAGCAGTTTCGAAAATTCCGGAACAAAGAACTCATTATACGTAAAGGACTCCCAAATTTCATCAGGCTTAGTTGAGTGAACTGACTATGCACTTACGCGGAGCTGCGCAATTGGTGTGACTATGATTCAGGAAGTAGACAGGAGTGTGCGTAATGGGACTCAGCCTCACTACAAGACCCTCCGGTAGGTTTTCAGCACATGATAGTGAGTCGGGCTAATTGTGCAACCTTCCTTTCAGAAAGAAATTCGGCAAATCTACGGGACGGATGCAGTGAATAGGGAAAGAGCGTTTTCCAATCTACAAATCTGGAAGTAAAATCCCTGGGTCAAACCGACTCGTGAGAATATTAACTCGAAGATATACCCGAAGAGGCTATCCAGAAGCAGATCTTCTGGCCGAGTCTGCATGGCGAACAAATCAAACACACCGCAGTAAACACAGTTGTGTTCGCTCACACTGTGCTTACACAAACGGGTGTACGTCAACTCGCTCAGCTCTACCGTCCAGTGGTTTGGCGACCATTGTTTGCAACCAACAGTATCCAGATGTTAACAACCCCCTCAGCATCCGGGAGGTAACGCTGGAGTGGGAACCAACACGCACCAAACAGTGCAGTTGAGTAAATTGCATACACGATATCTCCATAACGGATTGTGCTAGCATGATAGTTTTCTAAACAACCGACGAATTTTAAAATGCTGCATTCACGAACGAAACAGATTTACAGTGTATTGTGAGGTTGACTGGAAACTGACAATCTTTCCATAATAATTGAGTCACATTATATTGTATTTCGAGCTTTACCGCCTGATTTGTAGACTGTGAGTTGAAGTTGTTAAGCCGTGTTGCCAAAATGTTAGGCGGCCTATAAGATTTCTTGTTTCTGTAGCCTCCTTGTTGAGCAGCTCAATCCTCGTCCATGCCAGTATATGTTTATTCCTGGTGTTTTGACCTTAAATTGGTGCTATACTGAAGGCGAATCGCGCCGGCCTCGAGGTCGACGTGCGCAGCTGGTTCAGATGTGTTACTTAAAATTAAACATTTTGTTCTATGGAACCCGCTTTTTCTAGTTGACCATCACTCACATTCGATCGCAGCGTTCGCATTCAGATAGACTTTCCAGCCAGCCTCTTTCGAAAGAGGCTGGCTGGAAAGTCTATCTGAATGCGAACGCTGCGATCAAATGTGAGTGATGGTCAACTTGAAAATAAACCAAATCCCCGACTACTCATCAGGAACCCGCTTTGTTCACGGATGTAGAAACCGTCTACCCTGATTCGTGTTATATAAAACAGAAGTGTTTTAGTTTGATAATTATGACCTAGGATGATATGTCCATACACTTATGTACCGATAGAAATAGACTGAGTTGAAGGCATACTACGGTCCCTGCAAGAATAATGTTTGTTCGTCAACTGACCTCTGTAGGAACACAGGCTTTTAGTGTACATGATTTTGATGGTAGTTCAGAACTGATAACTCCATTTTATCTAGGACTTGTGTGCCCTCAGATGACATTTTCACTCAGTTACCCACCCAATCCCTTGCGTCATATGGAGCTCACAGGGAACTGACTGTTTCTCCGACATCGGGACCCTTCATACAGGATATCCAAGAGTTATAGTTATTGGTCGTATCACGAAGTCTATTACATAAAATTCAACTTGTGGATGTGTGTAGGCGAAAACTACTTTACATGTGGTATTTCTCAGAAGCAAGTCTGTAATACTTTTGCGTAAGCAAAGCCACGGGCAACATTTCCGGCATCTCTTGTAAATATATTTATTTATGTTGTCTATATAGCAACGTTTTCGTTTCTCTCCTCTCTTCCGCAACGATAATGTTCACCTGTCAGGGGACAGGGTATCTTCAGCTATAATTGGCCAATTAGTGTAATCAGTAGGTTGAGCCATCTCTGACTGAGGTATGGAATTCTGCAAACCAATCGTCTAGTACTGTCCCATTAAGGCAACTCTCAATTTGGGCGTAATCATTGCTATTGAGTAGATATTACAGGGCTGCGTTTTTTAATTTCATTCAGTCTGCACAAGGTGGATGGTAATTTTGTGTGACACTGGACACAGGCGTGCATCACGAACATGTAGACATTTCTTACTAATCCGACACAATGATATCCACGTGCCGGTAAGGTCCGTTTATAAAGTGGACAAAACACCTTTGTGTTATCCTCAGTTGGTCTTTCTTAAACACCCGGATGTGGTACTCCCCGTGGCACACATTTTAAGGGGTTTTTCAACGGGTGACAGCAGGACAGCGGTATGAAGGGGAACAATGTAACCAAAATGCGACACCAAAGAATTCGGAAATGGTGCCGGAAGACTAAAAATAGTATAAGGCGGCCCACTTACTATGAGAATATTGTTGGTTTTCAGTCAATCTCAATCATCCGAATATCCGTTCCGTCCATGAATTCAGCATTTTACGGTCCTTCGTTTGATGTGAATATTGTCGTGATGGCATAATCCGGTGAGAGAAATATCGTATTTTTACTTTGTCCTTCTTCATCCGCCGGCCCATTCCGACTCCCAGTCCAGCATTGCCTTTCAAGCGCTGAATCGACTACAAAGACAAGATGTTATCGATCGTGGACCGTGGGAAACCAAACGCTTGGTCAGTGGGGCCGAGCGAGTGGACTAGACATGTGCACCCACCCGCTTGCCGACCCACCGACAACCAGCTGATCTGACTTCGGTTACAGCACCGTGTTGTGCCCGTTGCGTTACTCCTTTGGTCTGGACTCCGGATTTTGTCTCCGGGTCCATAGCCCTGTGACGAACCGCATATTGTTTGGTGTTAAGTGTGTTTGTTAGCGTTTGTTTTTTTCTAGCAATTACGGACTGTCTCTAACTAATGAATAATCGACCAAACCAAAGTGAAAGCCAATAACCTTCGGTAGCAGATCTGTGATTCCCCTAATCTAATTAACATTAGCCTTGTCGTTAACTGAGGGGTTTCTAGAGTTCATGCATAACCATCTAATCTAGCTGCTTCTTCCTCGTTGATACTGTTTGAGGCCTTAACTCCAAAGATTGTCTTTTTCTGTCAACTCATTTTGTATAAACTAGTCATAACTCAAAATAGCCAAAATAACCCAGAGTTGCGAGTGGATTTTGTGGAATCAGCTATTACCTGTCTTGAAACTATCACGTTCAGATTGGTGAGCGATCTTTCTAGCGTCCTCATGAGTTACTGAACGAAGTGTCGGGGGCGTGTCTAAGAAACTATTAAAATTCCCGACTATTCCTGTCATTGCATGCTTACTTATGCTGATGTGAAATTTGTATTTATCTCTTGGACACTCTACCGTCTATTTTCAACTAACCCCAGTGGTTTCCCCGTCTGGAGGCAACACCGCTGGATAGAAGACGTTGTCGTCATCCAGTAGATACACATAACCTTTTCGCTGTCTCTTCTGTACTGAGGACACCCCACTTTTATCATAGCAGGTAACTTTCACTCGGTCCCGTGGAAATAGGCACACTCAACTAACACAGGTTAAATGGATTTGGTCTGGTACAATCGGGTTGTGATTCAGTCAGAAGCGATCTCACCTTCAGCCGATGAACCTGTGACGCCTGTGACGGTTTAACCACCCAAATAAACGGTCACCAACCGATTCATACGTTGTTGGTCAGTTTTGATCTTGTCGTTGTCGAAGTTAAGTCAGTTAGTGTAACAGCAACTCTCCTTCTATATAGGGTTCGACCTCGAGGCCTACTCAGGAACGTTACAGCAATCGGGACAAGAATTATGCTGGACTAAATAGAAACTGAGAGTATGTTAAGGGAATAATTGGCGTGTGTGCACCATCTAGCATTTGAGTGCCTAATTTTTGCTTACAGCCGGTTCCAGCTGAACCGAATTGTAACTACGATCCTCAGGCACCACAATTTTCACAACGAATTAAATAAAGTTGTTGTTCACTGGAAGGTTGTTGTTTAGGGGATTTGCTGAACAAATGTTAATGCCATTTGTCTTTCGCGGGATTTGCGTGAATTCTACTGCAACTCCTGAGGAAGGTCACTCGAAGTGATTGAAACGTTGATTAATACAACATGATCAGAATGTTGTGTTTCTTTCGATCTATTTATTAAAAACGTGTTAAACACGACGTCCAGGCTGGTTGACTTTATTCGCACTAGATTTGGTGCGGATATCTTACGGTAGAACGGTCACCCTAAGAGAGAGATATCATAGTATTGCCCAATATAAGACGGCCAATTTGCCCCTTTTAAGTGGACGTTTGAATATAACTGACTCCTACCTAATCCTAAACTATGAGAAATGTTACCTATAGCCGATACCACTCACGCTTTCCGCTTTAACTATGCACGCAGTCAAAACGATTGTACACACGAAACACGGATTCGTCCATCCAGATTATACCGATTTGCTGTTGTGTTGGTCAGACACAGTGGCGCATCGTGCACAGTAAACGTTGTGTATGTGGATATTACTAGTAATGGGCAAATGATGGGCTTTTCTGATGAAACGCGTGCTAGAAGAGTTTGGATAATCGGGTGACGTTTAATCCGGGACATTTACCAGTTTTGAGGAGAGATTGGTAACAAATGTTCTGTTCAATCGTTTGTCATCTTTTTCGATGGGAATATCCCTGATTCAGTTCTCTTGGCAATACCACTCTCAAGATAAAGAAATGCCAACCTGTCTATCGTTTCTCACAGAGGTTAAAAGGCTGTAATAACCCCAGTCTGACCTTGGAAGCAAAACCATTGCCCACAGGCTCCCAGACAGTATTAATATATAATTGTAATGTCGATTCGAATCTGCTTGTTCGAATGTCACACCGCCGTGGTTAAAGTGTCACAACAATTAAAATCCAGGGTGGAATCATCAGCTGTGTTCATGCAATAATCTTAACCAGAACAGCCTTGACATAAAACTCCTATCATCTGTAGTCCAGTACAGAACATCGGCCATGAGCAACCGGGATCATCTCATCGAATACATTGAATATATGACAGGTGGTGCTTTTTAGCACGAGAAGCATAACTGTAATAAAAGTAAATTTTGGCGCACGCTCTCAAACTGACGGGTGCTGTCTGGATGCAAAACTCTGAAACTATTGCCTGACTTCATGGTAAGCGAAACCGATCAACCTGACAGTTAAACTCGCCGTGGTAGTCACTGCGGTCTTGGCTGGATTTCGGTTACCTCAAGTTTGTCCGCGTAATTTAACCAGAATAAACATGAAGATAACCTTTACATTCATAAAGAATGAGTAATCACAACACTACCTCTAAACGTGAGCAAAATGTCACTGGAAGCTACCCAAAGGCAGCGTAATCAAACAGGACGGACAAACATAGCTTGTCAAGCTCACGAAGTGTCCATTTCAACCCTCTAGTATGGGGTTGTTCCTCGTTGACTTACAGTATACACTACTCCGTCACCATGCTAGAAAATGGCCTGTGGACTCAACGTTTAACCTCTCGTAACTAGTAAGTTTAAAGCGTTGACAGCTGTCTTCCACCATGTTGAGTGTCATTGCTCACGCGTGAGCATGGTTAGTGAACAGAGAGAGCAAGTATATTTCGAAAGGTAGAAATACTGAATAGCCAATAAGAAAACCAACTTAAAAATCGTACGCACATAAAAATACTCCATGACCCAAGGAAGACGAAGTCACATTGTGGCGGTAACGTTACTTCAAAAAATTGGTTTCCGTGGGCACCAGCCAGGCGGTGAAAAACTGCTTCGATTATGCAGAGTTACACTAGCACTACGCACGTTTATGATACCAACCTACCACCCACGAACAAACTTCGAATTGTCAGGCCCTAACGAGAGGTCATGGAGTCAAGGTCACCGAGATCATTTGGTTCCCGGAGTACCACAAAACAGCTGACCAATCTCAATTTAACGGTAACACCATCTACTTATTGCTGTTACATTTCGGGTATCCTATTCACAATCCATTGAAAGCTGTGTAACAAACCGAACGACGCTACCTCGTCAGAAGTATTACTCACGATAAATAAATTCGACGCAATAGTAGCGCAAAAAGCTACTTTCGTCACAAAGCTGAACACACCATCAACACGAAGGTTTTGCAATTGACGAGTCACTAGAATCGGATTACCCGGAGCGCTGGCAAGCCAATGCTGACCAGATCATCACCCAGAAAATTTGTCCTGTGGTTAGTCAATGCGACTGACACGATACTCCCAAGTAGAGTAGAGGGAGATTTCAACACTGTGATATTCAGTGTGCAGCTTTTTTTCGTTCATATGTAGTTATGATAGCAGGGTTTCTGTACTCCCAGTCGTTTTATTTTGTCTAATCTGGTGTAATCTGGTGAAATCAAAAAAATCTCTCCGCTCTCAGTTTGAGATCTACCAGCATCACTTCCGTCTACCTCAATAAGAATGGGATTTGTCCTAAATTTGCAAGTGCTGGCTTATAATGGACCGACCAAACAACTCGCAACAGAAACCAGTCAATGGATGCCCATCGCCTATCCGCTCCGTTTCACCAATATTTACGAGAGGTATCTGCTGAGGAGTTGAACTAATCGACTGTTCTAGCTAGTTTCAGCCTTTTCGCATCCTCCTCTCAATTGGTTGTTCCGTAAGA
>QNGE01004682.1:10317-49010 GCA_008508345.1 Paragonimus westermani | reverse complement strand
GGAACATCATCCAGCTTGGCTCAACAGTGGTATAACAAAGTCTGTCTGCAGCGCCATACTATCACACCTGGTGGATTCAAATCACGCTGTCAACGTAAAGGACGCATTTCGTCCAATCTACCGAGTTAAGGCCATCCGGTCGAGAGCGGTGAGGAGTAGGATTCTGTCTACAGCAGAGGCTATTGGGATCCGAATGTATAACCCACCCCTGTGCGCCCAAAAACTTTTTGTTCAGGCTCTGGATTTGCCCTGGCCAACCCCCCACCCGGTTAGCCTGTCAAGACCCATTGTTCAAGTGGGTACATGATTGCAGTGTGACATTGAACTGATTGACCTCATTAACCACATGTCCCCCCGTATACTCCCCTAACGATTCTCCCGTGAAATGTGTGATATAAATGTGATGTATTTAGCCTGATGATGAATCACTGAAAACGAGCTTGTTCGCTACACATTGTTTTTCATGACTACGCTGGGAATTTTTACGAAATTAGCATGTGAATAATGCAGAACGACATTATGAAGACCAGTACTGTCTACTCGTGTCAATGATCGCTACCGTCGCAGGGGAGAAACGACACTGGGTTCTCTTCATACACAAAGTGGATACACCTGCTTGATTAAGTGGTTACCGTAAACGATGTGACGTGCCTTGATGTAGTTAAGCTGTGTCGTTAGGACGCGCCACGCGATCAACACTGTCTACTGTCCGTTCCATGCCACGTAATGTGTTGATTTGCCAGGTGTCCAATCCACTTCACACAGTGCCTTGTTATTTGATGACACGTCTTTTTTGATTACCGGGCACCCATGTGCTGGTTGTTATGCGCAGCCTAATAAGGCTTGAGGTGGTAATGAGTCTTCAATCGGAAATGTAGGGATCTCGGTTATAGTGTTTGGATGACTAACATGAATGTTTGTCTATCGAGCGAAATTACACAACATAACCGTCTGGTGAGCACAACACCACCGTCAATGCTGTCACAGGCATCCACATAAAAACTTTCGTTCACATCCAGTGTTCTGAAACTCGACTGTGACAGGCGATCCGGAATATCTCTTGAGAGAGAGTAAAAGCTGGCCATTATGCTGGATGTTGTTGAAGGACGACGCTTATTCGGATTCCAGCCTAATAATTTATTGCCGACACAATAGTGAGCATTTTTCAATTAGCACACGTACTGTAAGGTTTCCTGTCGGCTTATACGACCCATTTATGAACAGTCCAGTTTTGGCATACAGTGCAACATAACTGAAATACTCACAAGTCAGCTTACAGAGAACAGTTTTCTGTCGTCAAATTCAATAAATAGTTAATGACACCTCCAACCGCCTAAGTAAAGTAGTGTGGTCAAGACAGGACGTATATCCTCATACTGATAAGCACAATTATGAACTAGTCAGTGCATGAGAACTGAGAGTAACATGTAATGTTCGGACTCGACTGCAACTTATCTTTTCGTTTCTGGCTCCAATAAGCCGGTTCTATGCTTTAATTTTGGTCCACTCAATGAAGTGTACACCAGATCTTTTGCTTACAGAGATGTGCCCTTTCTTCCCAAAATATGTGCCATCAATCACGATCTTAATTCGATTAATGTAGCATTATGATTGTTCTACACATGGTCACTGCAGTCACCAATGTGTCAGATGCTCGACGTGCCAGATGAATGTGGTTTAAGAAAATTATTTGTGATGGTTGCCGTCATCCATGTCAAACATCCGCATGGATGTTGAAGGCGTACGTGATACCGAACGACATACACGGAACCCTTGGAAACCACATATATATATATATGTATATATATATACAACGTATACATATAACGTATATATAACGTATATATATGTGTATATACATATATGCATATACATATATGTGATCATGCAGAATCTCCCCTGTGCTTAAGACAGGTTCACTGTATAAATCTCAAAAGCGGCTGGACAGAAATTAGGGTAAACTTCCGGATAAAGTTTTTTCGAGGTATAATCTTATTTCGCTCCAAAAGACCTGAAGCAGGTCACAACACAGTATGTTTTTCAGTCTTTTAGAAAGTGAGACATTAAACTAAGATGCCTTGGTAAGAAAGAAACTAAGCATTTCTACATTTCCTGCCACAAATGTCAACTTGATAGTTTCAGGGGCTCATACTCAGTTGTCAAACCGTTTTGGTATGTAAATATGATCATTGCGTTTATTAGTCAGCGACGAAGATATTAATGTAGAGTAATCGGAGTAGACCGCACATTTTAGAAAAGAGAACACTGAGTAGTACAAAAGGACATTTTTGCTTACATCTGGCTTGGGATATCATCAGTCTTTCACATCAAGGGATTTCACTGCAAATCAATATAAGGAATGTTGACCATGGATCCAACATCCGGAATCATGGGGAACGTATCCGTGCCCTTCATAAGACAACTTTGGTTAATTTGTACTTCATGCTCAGCGAGATGTGTACTATATGCTTGGAACAAGATATTAGGAAAGTGGAACACAAGTGAAGTTTGACGGAAATTTGCAGATCCGAATTCGAAAGTGGAGTGTTGTTCCCCCCATGGTGACGTTGACCAAAGAATATTGGCAAAGGTAAGTTTTGGGGGTCGAACGTCTCAGCTTTTGATTCGGTACAAATACTGTTTTAAAAAATGTGGTGAAGTTTGCAAACTGAATGTTATCACGTAAAAAAATGAGCACACGTACACTGTCGTACAGCAATGAAGGTACCGCTCAGTTTCACGGTTCCGTTTTTAGTGAAAAAAAACAGAAAACGCGCGTACTCATGTCGGTTTGGTATACAAAATGATTCTGCATGGACAGAGCATCACACATTTCTCGCAACAATGGAGGCTGAATTCTGAAGAGGGTGTGATGTTGCAGGTGCACATTTACTCTGTATGGTGAACGATTCTTTGTGCAATTCAGAGATACTGCTCAACAAACACACGAACAATGGTTTGTTATTCTACATTTATCTAGGGATAGCACTTGAACATTGAAAAGATGCCCGGCCAGCCGTCTAGCTGAACACTTAGAGGACTATTTCTAACTGCTTCCATACTATTACGTTGTAAAAAAATTAAACAGGCACCACGCAACTTTTGGCCGCTAATATTGTTCATTATTTCTCACTTCCTCAGGCAAACATCACTGATATGCAGTACTTGATTGCGGCCGTGTACTGTTTGTATATTAATGAAAAATGTCCCCCGTCACTTATCTCTTTAGCTACAAGCAAAAGATGTTGGGCCGGTCTGTTGTCTTGCACAGAAGTTAACCATATAAGGCATTTTCTCGCAAAATTCAGACATGAAATATAACTTTGCATCTATATGATAGTGTTCTGGTAGCTCCTTCGAATTATGAATGACTAGATATTCTGAATGAGAAAAACTAGCCCAGAATGAACTTTGTCACAGCGCTGGCAAGACAAGATTGTTCAGTAAGTTCTACCTGAGCTTCAGCTCTTTTTCTGGTTACGATACTTTTTGTTGAGGCAGTTTTACAAAACGAACGATACGGACAAATATTTCAATGTTTCGGACGACCTCCAGGCATATTTACCGTCCAAACTGATAGTACGTTTGAAATGTTTTAATTGAACTCAAAGTGTGGCGTAAATACCACTTGGCATTGAAATTGTGATATTCTACCGATCGTCATTCTGTAGATTTTGACTGCAAATGAACAATCAATTGGGCTGAGAATACAGAGCGATTTTACACACACCACAGTTAACGCATCCAGCTATCAGACAAAGGGGGATTTACTGGAATTGCTAGAAATAAATACGGGAACTAAGAAAATAAGAAGAGAACCACTTCCAGGTTTGCCGCTCCGCTCAAAGGCATAGATACAGTTTTGGTACATGAAAGCAAGAACATAATAGTCATTAGATGTTTTACCACATGTTCGAAATAGTCGAAAAGACGTTTGCGGGTAATTAAATTTTCTGTCTAATGTAAATTATTTACCTCACTATAGACAAATTGAATCGTCTTCTAGAGGTGTTATTTGGAATGGGTCTTTTAATTTGTACCAAAACCAGCATGATTTAAGTAGCTGCTCTCAAAAGAAGTTTCAAAAATGTACGTTATAAGTTTGGTAATTTCCAGGAATCTAGCAGGTAGATGTTGACAATAAAAAGGGCTGGCGTCTTGGGAAGAGGGGACAAAATATACGACTTCTAGAGTCTCAGTAAATTTGACGTTGTAAGTGTGACGTACAAGAGCGAACTACTGCACTTGCCTATAGCAAAAATGAAAAACCTTTGACTAATTAAAACTCAGTTTCGTGTACAAATTAAATGAAGAGAGAATTGGACCGCTTTATCCTTGAAGCATGAATTACCAATTGACAGTTAGAATAAGAAATACTGCCTGTTTGATGTTGAACATGCTAGAGTGACGGTGGGTTGCATCAATGTTTAGTGGTTCTGTTGAGAAGTAATACTTCATCAAATTTACACAAAACTTATTGATGGATGCGCTAACTGTCTTTTGTTTACTATAGTACCGTCCAAATTAGTAGGTAGGAATAGGGTATTTTGTTTGAATAACCTTCTTTTGTGTTATCTCAAATAATTTGTTACAAAATTCCAGTCATACAGCTAGTGCTCACACCAGATAATTGATAGAAAAAATATTTTCCAGTCGTGTCCAACGTGAACCAAACGTACTAGCAGTGGACACCATTGAACTTTGTTTACAGAATGATACAGTTGTATCGTTCTTTGAAAGCACGTTTCTTATCTATCAGCCAAGAATCGACCAGGATACAAAATCCGTTAATTAACGTTTGTTTTTCTGATATGACTTAACTCGATGAAGTACAGTGTCCAAATATAGCTCATTGTTACGTTCGAAAGTTGCCAGACAGCCGAACATACTACCGGTCATGTTGTCTTACGTTAGAAATAAAAGAACTAATGTTGGTTTAACACTTGACTGTCAGAAAGTGTTTGCACTAGAATCTCATGGCTTACTACGATAAATTTTATTTGTTAAACGAGTTTTGCCTTTGAAGTGGTTGAACTCATTCAACTCTACTGGAAATAAGATATTCTAGACATCGTCAAAGTCGTTCTGCTGGTAAACTGGTAAACATTTCCCACTTTATCACATTCTCCAGTAAGGTGAACTAAGCTGTAAATAGCCGAGTTTAATTGAAACGAAAGTTTATCCACGTCTTTCGAGGTCAAACCGTATTGATGCTCAGGATTATCTAGGAAAACTCGTTTGTACCGATCACAGTGAAATTACCCCAGTTATTCTTTTGCCTGAGTGGGAGTTGCAAGTTGAATTGTCGCTAACATACAGGATGGCACGTAGCACTTCGAATGGCCACCATTTCAGTATATGTTGTTTTGAGGAATTTCCAAGACACCTCTTTAACGTTATTATGAAAAGCATAACTATCAGTAGATTATTTGTACAAGACAAGGAGACCATAGGAAAACTACTGGATTTATTGAACTCCTCGCACCGAAATCTAACGTTATCATCCGAGTTTGAAAAGGAAGACACGCTCGCCTTTCCGGACATTAACATCAAGCGACGAAATGACGGTACAGTGTGTCGATCGGTACATCGCAATTCTACCTGGGTAGGACAATATTTGAGTTTCAACAGTTTCTCACCCATACAACACAAACGCTCGTTGGTTCGTTGTCTATTTCACAGAGAGCGAACTATAAGTACTGGTGATACACTGGATGCCAAGCTGAAATTTATTCGTGACACCCTGGTCTCCAACGGTTATCCACTGGGTTTCATTGCCTTTCACAGTAAGCCGAAATTAATAAACCTACAGGAAACGCCTGTCCCGAAGAAACCGGTGTACATGCAGTTACCGTACAAAGGAGATAGTAATATGTCGTTTCTAACGCGACGTCTGATGCAGGCCATCCAAAGGACGTATAATGCAGCTACACTGCGCTTACTTAGTCGCACCAAATCACTCACCCTTCCTCACATCAAGACGCGGACCTCAGATCTGTCCACTCCACACTGTATCTACNTCACAGCTGGTTGAAACCTCGACCCAATCAAGTTTACTGAGTGATTACCTGCTAATAGAAGTACCAGTCGAGAATTCTATTCCCAAAAGAGCTCATCTGTACTGCATTATGTACCCACTTGTATTCTTCATGACCCTGAGGCTGAACAGAATGATGCAGCCACCGCTGAACGCAGCGGTGATGTCCAAGCTCCTAGAATAGAAACACCAAAAAGAATGAAAGCGAACAACAAAGTAAAAGCTCACATCTTTGCCACGAATTAATGCGGTTGAGCGTTCGGATGTGGCAGTTTGGTTGTAGCTAGTGAGATGAGTGAACCATGTGCAATACGATTGTCTCTTAGGAAGTTCAACGAGCATAAAATCTCCGTGAATATTAGCAGGCGGCTGCAGCTCATGCGGAAAAGTGAACCCTGTAATCAGACGTCAGAAAAGTGCAACTCACTGCGATCAAATGTATAAACATAGATTAGAATTAGCTACATGAATGTGAAGGTGATAACTACACGATACACTGACGGTATTTTAATTGAACGGATTTATGAGTCCAAATGGGGAAGACCATTTTGGGTTAAAACCAACACCTGCATTCACATATATAGTCTTAAGTGTGTTCGCAGAACGACAGGGGCAATTTCTTGAAATCTGTCTGAGGAAATTTCCCAATAGGGTATGATATTTGAATGAAACTGAAGTTCTCGGCAATCGTTTGTACGTGGGGGTATTATGCAACTGTGTGAGCTTTATCGGACAGTAGTTGGAACTAATTTTTATACTTTCAAACTTTTTAACGGAACATTTAATTCACTCACTCTTGAGCACGCATTTCACGTTATTTTTATAGCTTTGTAACAACAACTGTTTGTTCTACCAGGTCATCAAATTAACTAGATGACAGTTCGATCACATTTATCTTGTTTGCGTGTGAGTTCGGGAGAGCAGCGGAATCTGCAAGTGCTTCTGTCACAGTAAGGAATAAATTATTAATGGGACTCTTGCAATTCCGAAAGCAGCTAATCATCAGGGAAGTAGTGTTATAGGTTTGTGGGTGGCGTCATATGTTCCACCTAGATACATTGTAACAACAATTCTAGGAACTCAATTTAGTTTTAGAGTCATAGGAATAGCAAAGCAGAGCAAGAGACCATGTATTAAGCCCACACTCTAACACTAATTTGGTTCAACTCGTCTGAGAGTTTTAGCATTGTGACTTCACTGGTCAGTTAAGTCAATTGGATGAAATCCAGTCGCGAAATTCATACTACTACCTTATTTGTCTGCGTCTATTTAAAATGTGACAGTAAGTCTTGTCATCTGTTATCCATGATACTTATGGCGTGATTGCCTAGCGGATCATTTGTTTTCAAGTTGACCATCACTCACATTTGATCGCAGCCTTCGCATTCAGATAGACCTTCTAGCCAGCCTGTTTTCGAAAAGAGGCACTAGACTCGAGTTTCTCTCTCTTTAGAGCTCGTCAATAGTGGATATTCTTGCCACAGCCGGGATTTGAAGTCTGCGATCATATGTGAGTGATGGTCAACTTGAAAGTGAACCAAACCTCGACTACTTATCAGGGATCACTTGTTGTTCATATTATTTTGTATACGGTTCTTGAACTGACTGATCAATTCGTTGATTTGTTGGTGTACCACATCTACCTCCAGAATCGAATTATTGTTTCTCGCCAAGCAGCATTTTGTGTGCAAGCGTTCGGGAGCTCACCTGTTAATAATTATATGTTCATAGTCAGGGAATAGGACTAAGAACCCATACATGTAAAAAGCCGCTTACACTAAATTTGTTAAGTTGGGAACTGTTCACCATATGTGCGACAGCATTACTCCATTGACCTACATTATGGGAAGAGCTGTCAAAACGACGCCTATCTCTTTAGCATGGGATGCTCCCCATACGATTGTTATCTTGGCAACAAACAAGAGGTTCTGAAACTCATAAGGCGTCCAGCAGCTTTTCGGGACCGGCCAATTGTCACACAACATCGACAAGGTAACTGCTCTCTTGTTCAAGGGCGGGGACAGACTCAAATTCGGTGAATTCTGAAAAACAACCTCTGGTCTACATTACTCATTTGGAATTATGTATAAACCCTTGGTTAAGTGTAACGGAAACAGAGCTTCTTCTTACTCTAAGGTAGAATGGTTGGTTGTTTAATGTAGCCGTAGTAGACCATCAGCTGGAGTTGGCGCACGTGGTAGTTGGTCTTTTCAGAATACAACTCCCGAAGATTGTGTAGTGCAAAATTACCGAAGGCCGGCCGTTGAATTAGACTTAAAAAGACGCTTGGTACTTAACACAACTACGCTTCAAAAACCTGCATGTAAACCTGAATTTGATGGACCTGTTAAAAACCATTATGATTTTGTGGGACTGCTGGGGGATTTTGTAGTTCAGTTTGATGTTCACAAATCTCTGATTAGTATTACCTGTTAGTTCTTTTCAGTGAGTGACTTTGGTGAACGGACCAAGGAAGTACACCTTGAAAAGTATTCAAATTGTGAGCTGTTTTGTATGAGAGCGTCTCTCGAGTTACATGAACGGCCAACTGAGAAGGTAGCTTTCAGCATTTAAACTACCTGTCATATGCTGCACTCATATCCTTGCGATTTTTACCCGTTTTGAAGAGGCAGCTTGATGAAAATTCGAGCATAAGCAGAAGAAATCAATTTAGCTTTCGAAGATTTTTTTAGGTTTCAACAGAAACATTATTGTAAATAGTACTAGCAACTAAATGACATAAACCAAGGTCACCATCACAGATGGGTACCGGGCTGAAGAGATGCATTATAACTTCCTACGAGTATCAAGCAGGTTTGCCGTAAACATTTTAAAAGTCCGTCATATGTACTTCGGGTTCAGGCGGGAGAAACATAACATGACCGCCCGATGCAAAGTGACAGCATTGAAATGTAAAGATTATTTATTACTAGACGCTAGTTGGTAGGTAATGTGTGCAATAAAAAACTGCAAATGATGAAACACTTCTCTTGGGCAAGCGCTACTTCAACAATGGGTCACTTTGTAAGAACAAAGGAGATCGTGGGGATTGCAACAGTTACTACTAAATATTCTCATTGAGGGTTGTCAAAGAGCTTTCATCCTTGTAGTTCTGAACAGATCCGATCTACCCACTAACCACGCGCACCCAAAGTCCTAGTGCTGGTTGCAGGCTGGGGTTTGCACAAACGATGCAACAATTCTTGGGTTCTAGTATTTACCAGCCCGCTCCGTAAATAAGCACAACGAGTTCGGGAAACGTCATGAGCCGGTGCAAACCAAACGGCTAAGAATATGTAAACGCAGTCATGTCTAGGTGGTGGCAGAAATGAACGACGCAACCCAAATAAATTGAATCGTTTGACAGAGCCAGAGAGTCAGTAGTCACTCCGACCGAATTTCACGTGAGACAGGGAGCAGCTAATTAGAGTGCAACGGCGACAACATGTGGTCAATTAGGCTTCGTGGAAAAAGTTGGAAAGCATTGAAAATTTGCTAACCTTAATTCAAATCGAAGAATCACCTGACTTTTGTACACAAGAGTGGGTATTCATCACACCCTGTCGTCAAAACCTGTCTTCAAACGACCGAGCTCCAATTACATCACCCGACTTGGTGACGGATAGTTTTTAATATGAGTGCCTGACACGGTTACCACCAATTCGAACTGTTACTTACATCATTATCCACAAAAATATTAATTAGGATGAAAGTGATGCTTTTTCGCAACCAATCACCTCACGTACAATATATGCGTGAAGATGATGTCAATTTTAAAGAAACCGTTGTGTTTTGTGGATATATATGGCGAGTCAACGGATTCATACGGGCAAACGACACGGAAAAGCCTGCCAGTTAGTACTCGGTGCCATGGAAAAATCAGCATGCCACTGAGTTTCTTCATCACAACAGTTTGACCCGTTCGTACTGTGCAAACCGGCTCCGGCGAGCTTTTTGATTTACTCCAGTCTGCCAAAACTCTTTTCAAGTTGACCAGTCACTAATAGACGACATAATGTCTAGAGAACTGTACTGGTCAAATATGAAGCCCAATTACTGCACTTAGCAACAAATGAAATTGGATGTCGGGTAACGCTTTCAATGAATCTGCTTGATTTGGCTATAAAGTGATTTTCAGCCCAGCTTAATAGTTAAATTCGAAACAGTGATGAGTTATGAGGTCTCATGATTATTGCACATCAGAAAATTCAAATGCTTCCGAAATTTTTTAAAGGTGTTCTCTGATGATAGCAATAGACTTGACTCGAATCCATCGAAAGCAACGGCACCAACGGGCTGTGAAATATGGGTGTTTTTGTCCGAGATGAGTTCGTCTCTGGTATATGTACTACCAAAAGTATCCCAAAAAGGTCACCCCAGAATTCCTGTGCGCTGACGACAACCTCAGAATTCCTGGTGAACATTTATTCCAGACCGCCGTCCATAGTCGCACATTCTCGTCTAGTCCATTGTGGTGGAATTTGTTGGTGATGTATCCAGAAACAATTTCGAATCATCGGTACCTTGCAGTAATATATCCAGCCTGACTAAGGCTGCAAGGAATTCGGTTTGGTTAGCATGTGAAAAACGTTGCCCACGTCCTCTGGAATCGTTAGTCCCGTTATAACAATAAATTTTAGGCTGGTCACTTGCCTCACCTAAAAGTGATTCATATTCTGTTGACCTGATTGGATAATATCCGAATGAGGATTAAAGGTCGCTCACGTTTGATGGGAGTTTTTGCAATCAGCGGGATTTTCCAGTTATTTCCTTTTACATTCAAGTTTTAAGTTGACTAGATAAATTTTTTGTGGAGGTTGTTTCCAATATTTATGCTTGCATTTTCAAAATCTGATCACGTGGGTTGCTGCAGAATGGTACAATAATTCTGTTCGTGTTTGCCAAATCATAGCCATTACATCACTAATCGAATTTTTGTCTGGTTATCCGGAACTGCCCCACCGACGTGCAACATGCATTGGTAACAGCTGTACCGTGACTTCAGTCCCAGCAAGGTAATGAACTAATCTAACCCTGTTTGTAAGTCATCAATTCACTTTTATTTCCGGTGTTAATTTATAAGTAAAAAACTCTGCCGACTTCATTGCAGCCACGAAACTCGATCTGTTGTAATTTTCTGTCAGACTGTTTCTGTTCGGATGTCTTTATCGCCAGATGTTGCATCCGGCCAGAAGCGGACAACGAACAAATGCAGATGCAAGATGTGTGCTGGCTCGACAGTCGTTAAAATGTATACCAAACGAAATGATAAGAGTAGAGGTGGAAGACGTTAGTAAGTTAAGGAATGAGGTGAATTGTCATTAAAACCAACATTCACCAGAATATGAATGGATCTAAGTGGGTTTTGCTCAGTGTGTTTAAGGTGCGTCTTAAACATACACCACTGTGTCATTTGCCCGTCATTCGAGTAACATTCCCATAACGACTGTCACACTTCATATATGATATAATTGAAAAATGTTACATAAACAGCCTGGGAATTGTTCCAATAATCATTATTTTTCGATGTAAAACAGGCGTTTTTATTCGTTTTGTATGTTCGTGGCACAATAACTCTACGCACCCCTGTTTTGTTTTCAACGGATATCTGGACGCACTTTTACACAACTGCAATGGAACGTTCTCTGGGGACTAAAGAGAATGTGCAGATATCTGGGACTGGAAATTGTCCATAGTCTAAATGTGTCTTACTCATCTTCACCAGCAGATGAGATCAGCCTAGCGCAAGAAGCCATCGGAACCAGCTATTGGATACTTTAAGGGTTCCACACAGGGGTCTGTTGGGTTGACATGTCCGTCGTTTCATTCTGTGTTCAAAGCTAAATTGGGTAGATTATCGTGTACCTAATATATCTGACTTTACGAGGTGTGATGTGATTTATTATGATCAAACAGTAAGGCATATTTCGAATATTTGCAACGTCAAATGCAACGCTTTCAGGGTTGCATTAATGAAAACTTTACTTGTCTGGAACAATAAACACTCAGTAGTTTCAGTGGTCGGCATTTTGTAGAAACGAGCGGAATGGAAGGCAGCCCACCTTAACACAAAACATACGGCGTAACTTTGGACAAAATGGGGTGAGCAGAATGCATCGCAGGCAATACGGAAACTTGAGAAGGAAGATTATTTGGAGCTGCTACAACGGGTTTACAAAATCTAGCCTGACGCAGTGTTTCTAAAACTGAGGGCACTCATGAATTTTACAGAGTTTAATCAAAACCTGTTGTCTGTATCTAGATGTAGGGTAACGTCAATAATCATGAAGCACAGAGAAGCATATGTCCGCCAACTTGCTGTTCGAGATAAACATGTGGAAAAACGGGAATATGAGAAGTTGTGACACATTGCACAGAGAACCAACCTACATAGTTTGTAAATGTAAAACTTTGTTATCATGTATACAATATGGCAACCAACAAGACTTGCTCGCGCGTATATGAACATCGACCTGATTACAACAGACACCAGTACCTAAGTATTAGACATGGTGTATAACAAAATCCATCAATGATGCATCTAAACTGCATGCTTGATAACAGCAACATTGTCACTGTATCAGATGCTCTTCAAAATGTGACAGCTTATCCGCAATGGATTTGAAAATGGTGTGATGTGATTCGAAATGATCAAACAGTAAGGTATATTTCGAATAGTTGGAACGTCAAATGCAACGCTTTCAAGGTTGCGTTAGTGTAAACTTTACTGGTCTGGAACAATATCCATTCAGTAGTTTCAGTGGTCGGCATTTTGTAGAAACGAGCGGAATGGAAGGCAGCCCACCTTAACACAAAACATACGGCGTAACTTTGGACAAAATGGGGTGAGCAGAATGCACCGCAGGCAATACGGAAACTTGAGGAGGAAGATTATTTGGAGTTGCTACAATGGGTTCACAAAATCTAGTCTGAAGCATTGTTCTCATGGATGACATTTCCAAGGGAGCCAATGTTGAAATCACATGCTCCCACACAATTCTGTGAATTAACCAAACACATACGATCGGTGCAATTCTCTTCGGATTGTGCTCGCTGGTTGTTCAACTCACACTGCGATTTCTGGGTATCACGTCATTACTAGAACAACCAGGATGTGCTTACCTTCCGGTTGAATGAAGACAGATTTTTCACGATCACGCACGGTGAGACTCCGGTTTGTTGTGGTGCGAAGATTTTTATTGAATATGTTTGTACGCGTGCTGGCCAACAAGCTGATACGTGTGCTGTACGTGTGCTGGCCAACAAACTGATATGTCAAACTTAACGCACGTAACACTCTGGATATCTTTCGAAATGTATGTGGGCATGGAACTTGTAGCTTGCTCAATTTTAGTTCAGTGGTATTTCGTTATTTCGAAATGTTCAATACGGCTGTTATACGGGACTCATTTTGGTATTACCTCTGTTATGGCGACCAACTAACAACGAAGAATGTTCTTTCCCTTATCAGTTGCCACTGGCTTGTCTACTTCGAATCTGAGTACACGTCCACTTGAAAACTATATTCTTTCGAAATTACGAGACAACTGAGAATTTTTTATACCATCGTGCGCTTATCGGTCAAAGTTGACGCATTGAAACTCCCAAATTTGGTGTGTCCAAGCTGTAGATATCTCAAGTTCACCCTCAAGCCTAAAACAGATTAAGCTAGCCTTCGTTGTTCATTTTGGGAATATGTGCTCTATGACGTCCTCCGTCTCCTTTAGTCTGGGCATAAAGGCGGTTTTCTTGTATCCCTTACTCGTACAGTTCGTTGCTGGACGGACAGAAGCATTGGTAAATAATCTGCAAGCGTCAAGCGCAGAATAAATCCTTGTTTGTTTTTGTTATGTCATCCCTGTGGACCGTTTGGAAATATTTGAATCTGTTAGTTGGATAGCACACAGTCCGTCACCGTGATAATCACTCTGTTTCAAAAGGAAATGCGCCCTTAACGCAAAAACTGATATATCATCATGCTGGTGCTGATTACCTTGGATGGAGTGATCCACTTTAGAACCTGTCGTGCGGGTGCCTATGTTTCAACCCTTGGCTGTCAGGAAGTCTCAACTAGTACAAAAATGCCACAAAAAACCGGCTTCAAAGTATGTCAAGCAACTGTTGGTTACTTTACACACTCCTATATTCCCAGGTAGTCATTTCTGTCGAAATGCCTCATCATCAAACTTGCTACATATCTTACATATTCGGCAAGGACCATTCGTGGGGCACGAGGACACTTCGACAGAAAGGTGATCAACAGTATACAGTGAAGAACAGTTCTGATCTTCAAGCTCAGTCATGTGACAACAAGGAATGTTGACGATGGGAATCTGCTAAAAAGCAGATAGACAAACTATCTTTAATTGCTATGGTTTTTAAGCAAATCAGATGGTGAGTGTATCAGAGCGATAGAATCGAAGCACAGTCTAATGGTAGTCAGGTGGTAAGCATTAGTCTGAAACGAAAACATATCGGGCAAGATTCCGCTGATCAAAGATGTTTCACACAGTTCCTACTTGAAGTGTTTTTGAATGCTTCATGCGTCGGGAAAATCGTTCTAAATAACTGATTTATGAAACAAAAATCGTTCCTGCTTCATATTCACCTGCAATATGAGTGGACAATGCAAAAAACTGTTAAGGAGTTTCCCTCTGAAATATTAAGTTAGATTCGTCAATCTGCTCTGTTTTCTTGTTAGTGTACTCCCTCATGAAACCACCTTCCGAGAACTTAAAATTGATTCCCAAGGAATGATTTGCCTTGGGACGTGCGAGAATTGTATTTTCATGAAATTGGACCGACACAATCGGAGCTACATTGCTCAGATCGCCACACAATATAGTGGCTAACGACTGATATTGGGTGCCCATCAGCGATACTTTCAGTATGTATAGTTCCTTTGAAAATGGTATATTTTAAGACAGATCTAAATTCACACGTGCGACAAGGAATGTGTTGTCATAGTGATTATTTACCGCCCCCACCCCCGCCAAAATATGCAATAATAAAATGGGCATACATTTTGAATCAAAAAGATGAAGGAGAAAGAAAAAGGCTCGGCGACACAATGAGCATTACTTTCCTCGGATCATCAGTAGAACCGTATATTCGTTGGGTTAGTGTCAAATAGTTCGTCTGTAAACAAGATTCAGCATTTTGTGTTCAGAACTCAGAACCTTTTGATTAACAGAATGACCTTATACGACACGTTGTCACACGTTGGATTTCCTCAATTCTTTACGAATACTGGACAAATCACCGGTTATTGAAAAGTATTTTTGAATTTGGTGATGTTGTACGCAGATTAGAAAAGCTTCTTTGAAGCGTTATTTACATCTTATGCCCTTTCTGGAGAGGCTATAGAACAAACCCTTCCGACTACGAAAACTACATCCATTGTCTGTACTGTTCAACTTTCAGCTACAGTATCGTCATTTTAGACAGATATTTCACTAACAAACTCTTGTAAGGCTCAGTTTTTTCCTGAGTTTTCTTGTAACTGCTTAAATCGAGTCAGAGTGAGCTAATTTTTAAAGCGATATGTTAGTATGAAGACAAACAGGGTGGAATTCAACTCTCCTATGTTTTCTAGTTAACAAACCCAAATCGTTCACACTTTCTGTTATGCACATTCATGTGAGACTATTAAATTTGCCTACTTTCTAACAGTGTTAAGAATAGCGTAGCAAATCAATGTTTGCTGGCTGCCTACAGCACTGTAGGTGTGTGTGCATGCTTGTTTGGAATATATCATCGTCCTGTCCGGATAGGCTTATCTGACACAATGTTCAATTTCTTACCTTCACACAATAGTTTTCTGGATTTCCTGTTCAAACAATCATCGCGTCCCGGTGTCTTCGTTCCGTATCAGTTTATCGTTGGTGGGCATTTCAAAACACAGCAAGTCAAAATAAACATTATCTGAGTATTTTACAATTTCTCATTCGTATTTGAAATCAAATAAAGGCCTAATTGTGCGGATGTCTCGTTCTGCTTTTTATAATCAAGAAATTGGTCCGGTTTCCAGACGATTGATTATTCTGATAAATTGTAGTTTGAAAAACGGATAAAACGCACATATTTCCGAAGTATTCTGTGAAGTTTCAGCTACTTGCGATCATCGTTAACTTGTAAGATTTAAGAGGAAATAATGTGTATGAATATTTCTCTGCGGCTCTCGTTTGAAATGTTGGATTGATTGCATGGATCGAGCTAGAAACGATCCATCGGATTAGGTTTCGTGAGCAATGATTTAGACAAGGGTAAACGAAACAGAATATCTGCTTTATGCTTAATCAAAGCTGTTGTTCACTGAGTGGGTTATACTTTAACGCAAATTCTGTGCAAATCTTGAATAGGACGCCATTCTTTTATTCTAATTAAGGAAACGAAAGTTCAACCCACTCTTATCGCAACATGGAATTAAGTGATCTAGAATGTGTTACTTCGCATTTAAATTCGGAGACTGTGTAACTGCTGTGTGTTTCCCATTAATTTGTAGTCGATGCACTGAAACTTCCATGAGACGACCTACCCCAAAATGCAACCTTCAACGACAAACAGTGTAGCTCGGCCCCGTACAGTGTTCAACTAGTCGTCATATTCTGAAGTCCCGCTTGCTTTATCGCTATAGTAACCGTTAGCTTGATATACGAAGTCTTCCCAAGGACAGCACCGGTTACTTCCACATCGCATTGGTTATCATATCAAACTGTTTGAAGAATGAGTGACCCTTACAAGGCCTAGAAACGAAAGCCTCATAAAAAATCTCATTAGACCGAAAAATAAATGTTTTGTAATACATGTGTTCACCAAGTAACCTGGAGCTACATGCTATGGTTACGCTGCAAACAAGATACATTCTTAATCCGTAGTACGATAGTCAAATCGCTAAACGGAATTGTTTACTCTTGATGAAACAGCCGAATTAATTCTCAGTAGTACGCAGGCATAGTTGTCGTGCTTGAAAGATATCTAACCAGGACTAAGAAATATTTAGTTGTTAAACACAATGCAAAACCAATTTAGTTCAATTGGCCATAATGCAGTTTTTGTACTCAGCCTATACATTCAGAGTATGTCACTTGCTTTCATATTTTGTTACCATAATCTGTCACTTTATTAGCCGAGTAATGTGCTCTACTAAACATACCTGCAGTTGCCACGGTGGTCGCAAACAGAGTGCCATCTCTCATTTTTAAGGCGTTGGCTAAATGGTGACTTGTGTTAATAGTGTGAAAGCAATAAACACTTCTTTTTCCAACACATTTCTTAATGTGTTCGCCTTCTCAATTGTGGCCTCGAAACTGGTGAGAATACAACTGGTCTTAACTTGCCCGGTTTTGACTACGGTAATGCGTACGTTTGAAATTCTTACACTGTAACAGAATCAGTCCCCCAAACTCAGTTCCTTATGTCACCAGTGAGTACTTGACCGGCGCCTCATTTTAGGTCAATGATTTGCCGCTTGTGTGGTGCGGATAGCATACACCAAAATGAGAGCAGCACTCCCCAAGCGAATGACAACGTCCCGTGAGATGTCGTTGTGACAGATGTCTTCAAGTGTAGGGCTGGATGAATAAGTTATCACAGCGCCATTCAGCCCCGAGGACACTAGTGAGAGATGTGTCATCCTAATTTGTGCCAGCTCTGCGCCAACAACTTCTGAGAATCCTTGTGGTTACTTTGCCCTTTTAAGCCTTGAACAAAAGTAAACGAAAAAATCTACAACTCATAAAAAGTCAATTATGCGAACAGCTGTTCTCTGTAATTCTCATCGGTCTTTTACAATTATTTAGGTACATGCTTTTTATAGATGAAAAAATAGAGCAAGTCAAATGGGCCATTAAAGTCGTAGACATGGGGCGGATCGCAGTCTGGTGGAGGACGGTGGGAATGTTGATGGATGTGTGACACTGTCACTCGTACTTGCCATGAGAAACGCAATTCTCGGGGTCAAGTGGTTCACGCTTGCCTTAGTTTCAATTGGCTGTGGAATAATTGACCATGGGAGACGTAAGGTTTGCATGAACTGTTCTTGGGCACACAGACAGAAGTTGATGGCATTTGCGTCGGCCGCTGATAACAGTCGCAACCTGACAGCTCTGGAGTGAGCTTGACGAACCTTGCAGATAACTCGGAAAGCTTCATCCACCCCAATTTTAATGGCCAGTGTTAATTAAGTGAGAACCGATTGCACTGGAAATGGCTTTGATTAGACCGTTGCGAAGCCATCTCGGCTGTTGTTCTTTCCTTATCATTTTCCTTCTTAGTAAACTTTGATCTGTCGGACAGCATAAATGACATTTCCTCAACCTGATCAGTTTTATCTAATGGAACGATACCGGATCCTTCAAAAGGTTTCATCAGTGGAACTCTCCTATTAGTTCGCTGCTCTTTTTTTGTGTCCATATGTTCTTTTCTTGGAGCACCAGTTTGCCGATCTGTTGCTCCATCACTCTAATCGTTTCAGGCATAACGGAGCAGCATAGATACATTGCAGCGAGAAACTTGGGAGTTCAGCCTTTGCGTCAACAAAGTGACTGAACGGCGCAATTGATGTCGCTTTCAATTCCATTCCAGCAGACCATCTTGGATACTAACTATATCATTAAATGACTTTCATGACAGGGAATTCGTGGACAGGATTTTGTCATTTAGAGCTTCGAGTTCTCTTTCTTACCTTTCTGACTGAATCTTAGCTGTTCGATCGGTCAGTCCCGATTGGATATTACTCTATATTTAAACAACAGTTGCAGACTCAACATCCAAAATATCTCCATCCATCTTTTCTTCCCCATTGACACCAGCGAAAAAGATAAATTTACATTTCCGTCACTTCCGAACCCTTGGAGTACATCTTTCGAACCACCAATTATCATAAAACTGAAACACAATGCTAATGGTTATTAGCGGTCAAAGTCAAACACATTGAGAGCTAGCCTCAGATAGGTGTTATTACCAACATCTAAGACTCACTTACAAACAACGACTAAATTATGGTTACCGGTCCCCTAGTTGATTTTGATCAAGGCAAACGTTCCAACGATGCCACCACCCAGAACTATGCTCGAAGTAAACCAATTGTGACCACTTAAAATATACCTCGAATGAGTTTATCACAGATTTACAGCTACAAAGCTAAGGGGGTTAGCGAAAATCCGGCAACAACCTATACGCAGTGAAGTTGAACTATGATATCACCCGCTATATCACAATCGAAGACCCTCCTGTATGTGCTCATCCAAATCGACCGATTCTGAGTAACTCGAAATCACCTGGTTGGATGTTCTCGAATCATAGCGTTTGAGCCTTATTCGTCTCTCCAGTAATTTTTAATTTTACCCGCCGTAGACGATATGCAAGTTAACCGCAGTTTGCAATTACGGACAGGTGGACACCGAATGACAACGGTGTACTTATTTCCTGTTACAGAATCACATCAGCCAGATAAACCAACACAGAATCGAAAAGCGATAGGCCAGTCAAAGGCTCTTACTGGCAAGAACAAGCGTTAACGACGTAGCCGATTTTCTGATAACAAACATTTTAGAAAAAATGTTATAATGCTTAACAGATTGAAGCCATTTGAAGGTGACTTCGAAGCGTAATTTGCACAGCTCAAACAACCTATGGCTTTATTTCTAGGAACTAGAATCTGAACAAGTGAACAGCCATCACGGCGTGTACTTGTTTCATTCGTATCCCTACAACCGGAAGTTATGTACAATTACAACACGAAAGAAACTAGGAGAATGTAAACATTGAAGTAAGCACGTTTTTGATCGATTGAAATTATTTCCACTGTTCTACTAGTACTCCACAAACGTGAGTGACACACGTTGACAGCATGTTTCACATCGACACCGTCATTTGTAGCACATCAGTCAGCACAGTGTAGGGCGATTTTGGATCCCAAACATTCGTTTATCTTTTCACACGTGTCGTTAGTGATTCTTTGCACATACGAGAATTCTCGCACGCCACGTACACTTTATGATAGAGTTGAAAAATTTCTGCAAAATCTTGATAGGTGATATTAATAGCTACTAATATAACATGCAAGCCAGCCGACTCTACTTTGAATGCCCGTGACTTCGCGGATCAACGTTCGGGCAACGTGGACTCACCAAAGGACAGCGTTCTTGCGGAGTAGGGGTTCGAACAGCAGTTCTGGAAAGAAAAACAATACGAACAAACATGAGCCGAAGGCCCAATAAGCCATGCACATGACTTACACAAACGTAAGTTAAAACGGTACCGACAACACAGCAGCACGCCCCGTCACACAACTCAAATTCAATTCGTGTGCGCTCGCTGGTTTCGGTTGCGCGTTACAACCAATATCACTGGTTTATTCGTACACAGAAATCTATGGAGTACTCCGTACCACCTTCATATAAGCATTATTAACACCACTGTTTTACTGCTTTGGCCCACGACATAAAGTCTTAAAGGTTAGGGACTCCAATAGATAGATCAGAGCTCGGCTGCATTTTCTGGCTTTAATGGTGTTCGTCAAATGTTACCACTTGTATTTTTTCCATGGAAATCACAATACAACTTCAGTCGGATGTACCCCTGCTTGATAACTACTATCGCGTATCATTTGATCTTCTGATTTCTACCTTCCCCGGAATAGGCGCACTTTTACTTCGGGAGAACTTTGATCATTATTAGTTTCCTTGTACTATGAGTGTAATAGTTTTTGCTCCTTAACTTCACTACGAAAATATCTCCACAGTAAAACAGTTAACCGATTCGTTCAAAAAAATCGCAACTCCTTCTAAGGAGGCGCGAAACATGCGGTAAAAATACCTGAATAAAAAGCTATATCGTTCGTGTGACATTTCAGAAGCGAAAATCTACTCCTTGCCCTATCAGTTAGATCGCCCTTTGTTTTGGTTTAACAGTGCTCCGAACTAAACACTTCTGTCAAGGAACAGCCCCAGATCAGGATTTTCTCTTGTGCATGAAACAGACGTGCCCGGAATAACCTTATCGGGACATCTGAGTTGTGCACGTTCTTCGGAACATCAGACAAACAAAATTTCGCTGTAGACTGACGTTTATTACTTATTCACAGGCTTCTGAAACATAGTCTCATCTTGAAGAGGTGTTGGTATCACGAGTAAAAGCTTTGTAGGGAATTAATCACAGTTTAACAAACGATTAGTTTATGAAATGAAAAGTTCACACTGTTGGCTCTAGGATGCAAAGGAAACGGAAAGGTTTCAAACAATCTGTTAATCAGTTTATCAACTTTTCAATTGGTTGATTGAACTGTACAGGAAGACATCCGTGTTGTCTGACAGCTATATCCTCTGAAAGAACAACTGAGTCGCATAAAAACTGCATGCCCTGTTATGTCGGTTATTCAGCCTTTGGGACACAGCGCACTGTGTCCTGTTTAGCTAAAGTGAGATGAGCTTTCGCATAGCTATCTTGCGTATTTTTCGTGGCGTTTACCTATAACACGGATAGGCAAACGAGCATGCCGTATCACATCATGCCCACGGTAATTTAGGATAAACATTTATCGCGCTATCCGATGGCTGGCGACGACGAGACTTACGGTCTCAGCCTCCACTCCAATACCATATTCAGAATAATGCGTACTTCTGAGGGAACAGAATGAAAGCGTCCAAATAAATTTTCACTAACTGTGAAAACATATCAGGCAAAAGCTTCTTTATGGTGGATAATAGTTCCAGATAATATTTCCACGATTATCACTTTTATGGTTATGTAGTTTAGACGAGGTTGTCGAATGCCTCGATGACCACAACAGAGGGATACATATTACATTAAGCAATGTTGAACGACCTCCAGCTAGTTGTGCGTTATAAGTCAGACAACCACTTTGTTGCATACACTTCCAGCTGCTTCTTCAGGCTCGTTAACCAAAAGATATCCAGTTCATCACTCTATCGCTGAAGAGAATGTACTAGAAGCCCTATACTTATGTTACCGATGTTATAGCTGTTATAGTTGTGATCCGGATCCCAGCAATATTGTCATGTCCCCGTTCTACATTACATCCAGGCCTAGCATTGCAATTTCGTTAAGCTTGGCAGCTTCTTGTCGAATCAAACGTGGAGTGATAACTCATGGATGGTTGCTTTTTATCCTCAGTTTTCAACCTATTGTTTTTGCACAGGTGATTTACAGAAAAGTAAAAAAATTGTCATCTATGATGCATAGGTTGTATCTTCAGACCCCATGTAACACCCGAAGGCCTGTGAATAAGAAAGTTAAAAAAGGACACCATGTTGGACGATCTTCGTCACAAGCTGATCACATATATTGCATGTGTGGGAAAATATAGACATTGTGTTTAACGTACAACAGGGCAGATGGAAGTTGTTCCTGGAGTGATAGCAGATAACAGAAAAAACTCGATGTGGGAAGAGAGAGTTGATTTGTACAAAAATACTTTGAAAGCAGTGGACATCGAATTTCAGTTGGTGGCGTTGTTACATGAACAGGAATACGGACAACCGTGTGATCCAATAATCTAACTACAAATTGATGGAATGCGAGCCAATCATGACAACAAGCGGATAAAGCACGGAGCACCCAAGCAAACTGTCGATATGTTCATTGTGCTGCACCCTATTGTTGGCTGATCCGTGTAGGTCTCCCAGCGAGTTAAACAACTTCGAGCCAGGGCTGGTTAGGGCATTTTGGAACTCGGTTTCTTATCAGTTCTACCTTCACTCACTTGGTTGTAGAAAATTAACGGGCTTATATACTCAAGGCCTTGGTGTGTTCTACTGCTTTTTGCATAACTAAGAAATATTTTGTGGCAGAATACATTACACCTTCGGGGCTTTTAGAATTAGAATACGCTGAACAATATTACTTGACTAAAATTAATATGCCGAATTGCATCGTCTACCACGACATAAAGCGGATCAAGTCAATGACCAACCACCAACTGTGTCGTGAAGAATCCTGCAAGAATATCACTAAACCTTGACCAGATGCGTTACTTTAACTTCATTATTCGACTAGATTTATTAATCAAACCAACCCATCTATCCGTATAGTTGTACTTAGTGCGTTCGAAAATACCAATTGAAGTCATGAGAACCACAGAGTAGCGAACAAGACCTGTTTTCTGTGTTTGATCATCAAGCTATTTACAACACAATAAATATTAAATCAACGACTAGTGCGAGTCAGAAAAACGGTCAATATAGATTATGGACGACGTGTTTGTCATCAGTTACGCAACCGCTGTTCCAAATCGTGGGCCTGATTGATTGTGGGCCAGGCGAGGTTAAGTGTCCGCACGAAATTCCACTGAGCACATATGTCAGGGTTGCGCAATCGGATGCTGATCGCTTCGGCAACGGTCAACATTCGAAATCTCACCATTTTTGATCGATTCCTTGGCACTCGGTAGACAATCCGAAAAGCATCATTCTTACTCACAGAATGACTGGAGTCGGTCAAGTGAGCAACAATCGCGCCTGAATCCGTTTTAATCACACCACTGTTCAACCACGCAGGATGGTGTTCACGCACTCACTCCGACAATCGTCTTGTAGTGTGGCCAATATATGATGCTCGACACGAGCAAACAAATGAGTATCCACAATAATCTGTTGTAGAACATGGAAGTTTGTATTTGAGTTGTGACATGATAACGGGTGTTGAACGGAAACTGACACACAATTGAGCGGCGAGGTAGGTTGTTTCGACCGACTTTCTTAACATTTTGGAGATAATTCCAGCCATGGAATCTTCCTTGAAAGGAAGACTAATAAACGCAAGTTTCGTATTCACAGAGGGTAGCTTAATTTTCAGCTCTACCGCCTGCATGGCGTTCTGAATGAAACGCATTGGGTAGCTGTCCTGCATGAACACTTCTTGTGGAAAGTCGAGCTCAGTTTGTGAAGTGTCAGAGGTGCAGATCTTTAACGCCCTACCTGTCAGACATCGTATGAGGTTTCACTTTTGATGTAGCGGAACAAAACTGTCGAAGTGAATGTACTGGCTTCTTCAAGTCTATTTTCTGTACACAGTTTGTCGGATTGAACCATCTTCCTTTCTTACTATATCGACGTCAAAAAATTTATTTCACCATTGTTGTCTGACTCCTTGGGAAATTTAACACTGTTATGAGCGGAGTTAAAGGCCACCATAACTCTGTCCATGTTAGTATTCTCGCTGATGACGCAAAAAATATCATCAACATATCGTTTGTAAGATGCAAACTGTTCGATGACCGCACCCAATTGGTTAGTCTCTAGTTTACTCATAAACGTCAGCTAGCAGAGGACCTAGATGCGAGCCCATTGCCACTCCATCTCTCTGTTGGTAGATCGCATTGTTGAACAAAAACTGAACGTTACTCGTACAGGGCACCAGCACTTCTCTTAGTTCACCCTTTGGGATGCCCACGTGTTTGTTGTTACGCTCGATGTAATCGCATAAGTAGTCAATTGTCTCTTTTAGAGGCACGTTCGTAAATAGTGAGACAACGTTAAGTGAGAACATTCTTTGGTTGTTTAGGCTCAGGTCTTGGATTACGTCAATGAAGTGAAACGTATCCCGGAGACTGTGTTTTGCTAACTCCAACCTGATGGGTTCGAACAGACCGGCAACCCATTTAGCCAGGTCATGATTAGGTGAGTTGCACATAACCAAAATGGTTTGTACTTAGTTACAGATAAATTTTGATGGCATATTTTTGAACGTGTGCTTTCTTACGACGTTTCTTCGTTGCCCCCAACCATATGAACAATCAAATGTGTTCTGTACATTTTGAGTTCCAGCCGACTTATCGGGATTTCTGTACAAATTAGGTCTTGCTATGGAAACTTCCATGGCCTAAATGAACGCATCTCAAACAGATGTCATAGATCATTTCAGTTCGACTCAGTCAACACAAACAGTGTACTAAGCAACAGGTGATTTGCTGATGTATGCAACCGATATCCTTCTGCTACTGGTACTCGTTAAGCCCTGCATGGGCTTGCGTGACAGTTTCGTCCTTACAGTTTCCAGCGAAACAGCCCGAGATGAGGAATCAATTAAGTTGCCACTAGCCTATGTTGCTAAATTGTAACCGCCATTAATATCACCCACCAATTTATTGGTTTGTAATTGTGTAAGCAGATGAAAGAATTGTGAAAGTTTTCCTCAGCAATGGTCCGACACATGTCAGCTTCATCGGGTGTCATATTAACGGTAACGCATTAGAAGATGCGTCAGGATAGAAACCTTTACTCAAGCCATCTTTGCACTGTGTGAAAATGCAAGCATCCGACTGCCAACTACTGTAAATCTTCAAATTTTCGGATGTAGACAGAATATCAGGTTTCAAAAGGAGTGAACATACTGTGAAACATTGATCCCATTAATTACCTCAAAAAATGTTCTTGACTTCTTTAGAACACACCATAAAGCTGTTAATGGAAGCTGCTAACAATTCGTCCAGAAGATTAGATATAGCAGTTTCTTGTGACATCACACCAGACTAGAACAAATATGTCCATCTGATGAAATATTCCTTTTTCATTATGCTGTTCTTTCAAGTTGGCGCCCGAAACCGCCCCACATATATTGGTGTTCAAACAGCTAGAATATAAAAGAAAATTAACGAACATCATCCACTGAACGAATTTGACAATGAAAGTTAACGAACAACAACTCTAATTAGTAGCCTTTTTAAAAGAGCTGGATACCTACACCCAGTCACATGCGAGTTGAACAGAACTTGTACACAGAAGTACCGAAAGTCTGGATAAGAACTGACAACACACCAGTTTATTAAAAGGGACGGATTTGGAATATTACAGTTTTCTTTTTAAATTCAGTTGACTGCTGGGAACTTGAACTTCAGATTTATGTATCCATGCAAGGCGTGTGGGTTGGAAGTGACGGATTACTATGCTTAACCGGTGAAAGAGTTCAGTGTATTCCTTTGGAAGCAACATGTGTCGTTTCCATTGTTTGTTCTGGACATAACAGTGAGGCTTAACCCATGCATTGTGATGGAGAATATCTAGAAGATTTCGTGTTAAAGCTGTTCGCACACTGATTCCAAAGTTTCCATACTTCGGAAAACTACGTGAAGTTTTCTTTACTTCAAAAGCTGAGGTTTCCCAGAATGAACGGGGCAAAAGTCCACTTGGTCATTCAAATCCTGTAACCTTTGAAAAGGCTCTTTCGTATTTCCAACGAATTAGGCGTTGCCCGAAGGAGATTCTTCCACCGTGGTGCACAAATAAGATTTAAAGCTTGTATGTTCCAAACCAATAGCTCCAAATTACAACGCACACATCCTACCATGGAGAAACTCGATGGATCTTAGTTACTTTACTGAGAAAGTTTTACTGAACTTAAACTAACTCGACTCAAATGGTGCGCTTTGGCAACGGAAAGTAAGTTAAATAACGTTTCCTCGAAAGCAAGTTTCGTTTGCAGAATTCAGCAATCAGAGGTCAGTAAACTAGTGGTTATGGTGGACCTGAAAATTCACTCATATGTGATGGTATCTTTCAATTTATGACATAATATCCAGCCATCTTGTTTAAAAAACACAGTGGGCTTGTTTTTGGCAAAGCTTTTCTTCACTGCGTATTGTTACCACAGTCGGAATTTAGGCGTTGAGCCAGGTTATCTTGAAAGATACGTGCGGGCCATTCGGCGCTTTCAAATTTACACACTACCGAACTTTTACAGTTGAACGTCCATCCCCATTAATTATGGGTTATACCTAGATCATCTCCGAAATATTTGATGTAACTTGTTTTAACGTTTAAGTCTTATACACCTATAACGTAGTGAAGCATCGCGACATCTCGGCCATCTTGAATGACGTTTAACCTGCTCAATCAGTGGAAAGATATGGTCTTGTGCAATGAAACCGAATAGGGGATTTCGCCGCAGTTCTACACAATTTGGACGAAAGTCACACAGTTCACAGATCCAGTTTAAAAGTGACCAGTTACGTACAGTTTTCACGTTAGACACGGCCAGTAAGATGCATGACATGATCCGGATATGATGGAATCAGAAGAGGAACTAGGCTGCCTATCCTACATCCTTCTCACCAACGTAAAACCATAACCATCAGTTGCCACCCCTCTGCCGAATGTGATGTTTTGCAGTTAAGTTTGACACACAGAATACAACTTTCTACTAATAAGTCTTCGAGCGACACCTACATGCCCTCTGCTGTAGACTGACCTCAGTTGCAAACTGACCAACCTGGTCTGGCAAAACGTGTGTTAGAAGTATAACATACCGATAACACTATTTTATGCTTAATACTAACAGCGCATTCATTGGGTTACTGTTTGCAACGTGTTTTAGTGCCAAGCCCGAAAGGGCCTCAGAGTACTGTCCGTCAATGTCTTCGTGGGCATCGGCTTCGTTAGCCATACTCAGAGGGGCTTTTCGGACGGGGACATTCTGTTTGGCTAGGGTGGCATTCCTTTTTTGGTCTGACAACGGACTAATGTTATGGAGTGCAAACTTCAGCCAGTGCTATCAAAATTTTCAACCACGTGACCACACATGTCAGTAAACAGGATAATCCAGATCGGTTCAAGTTTGAGGAAGTGCGCTCTTCAGCGGTCTACACATCTATTTCTTGCAACAGAAAAATGCCACATATCCCGAAAAACAAACTCGTCCTCCCTTTTCCAAGCTCTAACGTCAACGGCCACGAATAAAGTCAATAAGAGAGTTCCAGATAGATGACATTTCTTGTGGTAATACTGAACATTGAGGCCTCACATGTGTGGTATTGTGCGGCCAAAGCTTTCGGGATCCCAATTCGAGTCACGGGTTACGGCATACACGGCGAACGCGATATTGATTATTCACTGCAGTACGAAAACTGGAACAACGAAAAAGGCGTGGATACATGACAGTCGTTGTTTACGGTAAACCATAATAAATTACCGTGGCAACGCCGTGCATCCGCTTATAAGTAATACCAAGGAAAGGAAACGAATGTACTCTGTGTAAAATAAAGTAAACTTACAAGGCACTCAAGTGGAACACCTGTATCACAGATATGACTAGAAATAAAATTACATAAAATCAAATGAAATTTCCGCTAAGCCCAACACCAGCGAACAACTTCTCAAGAACAATTGAGCGGCAAGTCCTGGTTTCTGTATCTAAACCATTATCACACAAAGGACACGTTGACGACATTTCAATTCCCACCAATGTTGCTCATTTTGGTTTGTTTCCCGGTTTCCTTAATAATGTCCGTCGCAACCTATCATTGTCTTGCGAATTTGAATCAAACAACAGGTTGTCTTTTGAATGCACTCATTTCTAGATATGTGAATGACACGTTACAACGCTCAACCGACAGCAAAGTGACATGGGGCGATCCATATCTTCAGTTTTCCAGCTTTGCTCTAATCACATGCAAAAGGGGTTTAGTTAAGACACTGTTTCATAGATCCAGGCGTATTTGTACCTCTGATCGCTTGTAAGCAGAACGGGAGTCGTTGAGACGAATCTTACTAGCAAAATAATACTCCCAAAAAATTCATCTAAGCGCATGATACGGTGAGCAAAAGCACTGAACCTATACGTACGGCTCAAAAGAGAGGTGTTTACCTATTCTTGCCATTAAAAGGTGATCACCTAACCAACGACATAAGGCTCAAAATAAAATGTGATTTGGCTCGAATGTATGTGGCTGTGCAGTGGTGCTTAGTTCAAACCACTAGAAGACAAGTTCTGCGCAATCGTGAAAGCAGTTCGTCACTCTTCTTTATCCCATATTGTATACCAGTTCACATGGAGTTGTAGCGACGTTTACGTAGATAGAACGGATCAACAACTATCACAGTGAGTCAACGAATACGTCCCGAAATGGTTGAAACAGGTGACGACACACCCGTCTCAGCTCCGTGAAATGACTGCCATCGAAACACCTCATGACAAATCATCAAATTGATTCATTAAACTCATTCAACGGTATGTACACACAAGTCGTTAGGTCAACCTATCAGGTTGCCATGGTCGTGATTACATGATACTTGGCTCGCTTGCAGGAGAGTCTAGTCCCTGTTTGTCTTTACCTACAGGAGGTATATGACTGGCATGTTTTACGTTTGCGACTGACGACAGTAAACGAAATGTTAACATATGGCAAAATCATCTTTCTGCTCCGATGAAGTGGTTAAAGAGAACTCTATGTTTTTTACTACTTCGTGCTCACACATCGGTTGATTGGCTGGATTTTTCGTGAAAATGCTCTGTAACGTTAAAATGACTTCCAGATTTTGAAATCTAATGACAAACTCATCATTACTAACAATATCAGTATGCTCTCAGTGTTCTTCACAAGGAGCAGCAACACTAATCTGTGCTGCAGCAAGTTGGGATTAAATTCTTCAGCCTTTCGTGATTTGAAGTGACGATGTGACGAACAATTGTTCTCGATAATTCTTTCTCGAGTCAATACAATTACATAGGTTATTCATTGCCTCATAAGACAAACCGCAAAAACAGAGAGTGACTGTTAACGAGTGACATTAGGGGCTACTATTAGACTCCACAGAATAATGGGTCAGTGCCAGACCGGACGTTGACTGGAGGTTATGTCACGCGGTCAGGGTCAGATGTTTGTGTGTGGTTAGACTGGGTGTGATCGCTCTGTGGCCACGGAATTTGCAAGGACTGAACAAAATTCCTTTGAGAGCACAGTTCAGCGTTGCGTAATCTGACTGCAATCGATTCGGCGGTCGCCAAAATGCGCTGATGGTCTATTTTTGGTTAAGCGTTGATCACTCTGTAGACAACGCTGAATGCTTAGTTAACGCCTATGCGATGGTTGGCGTCAGTTAGATGTGCAACAATGGCACTGTTAATCGATTTACGGCAACCGGTTCCGACCAAAGCTGGATGATGTTTTTTACTCCCTTTTTGACAACCGCCTAGTCGTACGACCAACATATCCTGCAGTACGACAGCAGCATGAAGATTAACACACGAGCGTTGATTGATCTTGTGCTGATAGCTTATCTTTCAGGCTCGGTCTTAACATCGACATTGTTGTGAACCAACTTCTTAAGGTTGCCGCGGGGAAGGTGCGTCTAAGTGACAGGTACATGTACCGGTTGAACCGATCTGCTACAACATCGCCTTTAAACGGGAGTTTTGTAAACACGGTCTTCTTTTCAGCTATCGACATTACCTCATGCGGGATTCTGGCCTTCATGCTTGAACTGATGAACTGCTCCGGGTAAACGTTTTCCCTCAAGAGGTTTTCAACAGTTTTCAGTTCCTGCTCAACCGCGTCATCTGAACAAGACTTTTTTGCTCTAGTTGCCAGGCTCTGAGCTAGATTTCGTTTCTGCCTGAGGGGCACGAAACTGCTGAAGTTTGTGTATTGTTCTGTCCATGTGGGTTTATGGTATACCGCCCAACTCAGCGTACCGTCTCGACTTTTTATCAGTTTGACATCTGAGAAATGGAACTCGCTGGAACCGCTATTAACTGTTCCATGCTGTGTTATGCCTGCAGACCGAGCGGAATTCTCGCAGAAGATTCACATGTACTTCAGGAATCCAGGGGTCAACCAGGGTTACCTACAGCAAAATTAGGTGGATGTCGATTTTCGAACAACACAGCTGAAATTGGTCCAGATTTCATGTTGCCTTCAATTTACCAAACTCGTCTTCTAAGGTCCTGACCAGCATTACAATAGCCGTGGTACCGTATACAAGTAGATTCTGTTAGACCTATCAAAAGAGAAACCTAACTGATTTTTGTGGGCATATCCACCAAATGTGCGATACTTTCCAGCTCATCCAGCAGAATGAGAAACCCATTATTGTAAGCCCAAAGCAATCGTTCAGTTACCTCAGAATGCTAAATGTTTCAGTGACGGACTACTCAGTTTACCTTGGCCGATCTTACAGAATGACATGGGGCACGTACGCTTCGTCCTTACCACTCACAAACGGAGGTTTACGTTAACACCTTTACACGTGCTGTTCGAAAGCCAGAAGGAATGGTTGTCACAGAGTACTGTCAAAACAGTTCCGGTGAACAACCGCTCTACCCTTAATATGGAAACTTCAGAGAGGAAACTGCCGGCAGCTTACACTTCCCATCGTATGCTGATGACACCGCTTGATTTTATAAATTCTAACGGCGTAGTGAAGCGTTTCAGAACTCCAGGTATTAAGCCCTAGTAGAGTGGAAAACGTGAGCATGACACAAAGTATTTGATTCATTACAACAGACTTTCGTTCCCGACTACATTTCGAACTCATCTACTTGGTTACCACGGGTTATCTTAAGGTGCCACGTGCTCTACAGGTACTCTAAGAGGTGGAGATGGGCGCGGTGATCTAAAGATGTCGTGCAAACCAGCTCCTTTAACCGCTTGGTAACGGCGATTACATTGTTTAACCAGCAATCGTAAGTCTGAATCTGTTGTTAAAAGCATTTGACACTCCCGTAAGGTCCAACTAATCAATTTTGTACGATCCGCTAACCCAAATGCTCAAGGAGCCGACTATCCGCAGTTTCCAATTGAGAAGACAGAGGCAAACTATGTTTCTTATCATGACAATGATGATATATTTTAAAATGGAGGTGTTAGGGACAACACAAATTGTCGCGATTTGTGTTCTCAAGTTAGGCCTCTGTGGATGCAAGCTTGTCTAGTTTTTATATTCCCTACATGTAACTCAAACTGAACAAGTAGGTAGACGGCTAGTAGCCGTCGGACTGTCTTTGACCTTCGCTATCGTTCATCATTTTCTACGGTTCCTTGCATGTTACAACCCATTGTGACCCAGTACATTTGATAAAACATATACGTTCGTTGTTTCAGAAGCTCGGCTTGGTGTACAGTGTGTCCATTCAAGTTCATCCAAACTTTTGATTTTGTTGTTTATAATCAAAACCGTACAAACACAACTTTTCCAATCTACAACTTGATTGTGTCACAGTCAGCGACCTCTCACTAGGCTCTAAGTTTTGCTGTCCACAAAGTAAGAAGGAACACCTAGAACGGGAGGTACAGTTTGAGAATCTTTTTGATCAAACGTAGAAGTTAACCTGACTTAATTCGGTTGACCTTGAATTATTTAAAACCACACATGTTAAATGCTGCTAGCCGTAAAACAAGCCTTTTTTTTCGAGAGAGAGAGGGCTTTGATTAAGGAGTGTATGGGTTCATTGGACAAGCTTCAGAAGAATCCAGATGTTCTCCTCAATACATCTGACAAAAAAGCTGGAAATGCCATCGTAAATAGAAATGATTACTCTGGGAAACTGCGTAATATTCTGTCGGATCAGATCAAATTAAGTAGAACTATCAACGAAGAGGACAAAATTGAGTATGCTGAAAATCAGATCACTAATTATTTTAAGTCACTGAAGGACGAGAAGTTGACAACCGTAGCGACCTAGCAACTGAGATCATAGCGTTCTATTATCTCTCGTCTCTATGGTCCGCCGAAAGGACACAAATCTGGTGTGGTGGTCCGTCCGATACTTGATATGATGAATTCGCCTTACCATTTGACAGTGAAGCGGCTTGTGAAACTGCCTGAAATTGTCCGAAAAAAGAGAGCCCCATCCAGTCTGAATATAAACTCCCAGTAATCATACTCATTGGATGCAGTGTCGTTATTCACAAACGTACCGCTACTAGAAACTGTCAGTTGTATCTGTGACTACATGTCTGAGACTGGAATGGATGTCGGGTTACCGATACTGGAATTGAAAGAGCTTTTGCTCCGAAGCACATTCGGTGTACAGCTGCTGTTCAGCGGCCTACTGTATCGACAGACATATGGTGTTGCACTGGAATCCTCACTATGGTCTCTTCCAGCCGGAATTTTTATAGCAAAGCTTAAACGCAACACACTTCAATCTACTGTCAGCCAGTTCATGGAGTATCATCGACATGTAGGCGATATATTTATTAATACCGATATATGCACAGCACCCGACAGCCTCAATGGTGCCTACCAGTCACTCAAGTTTAAGCTTGAGGAGGAGACTAAAAGCCCGATTTCTTTCCTAGATGTTCGTTTATATCGACGGTTAGACGGCCTTGTCTAACGCAGGATTCATCGCAGGAATGCCTGGATAGGTCAGTACACAAACTTTCACAACTTTGTACCCCTAAAACAAATGAGAGTTGGTATGTTGTCTGACTGACAGAGCATACAGAGTTTGCTCAAGAGTGCGCTAGACAGCGGACTCGAATTCATACGAAACGTACTGTCTGGTAACGGCTGCCGGGAACAATTTACCACTAGCAACATGGTCAGAACGTCACCTAAACGTGAAGTTCGGGACGTAAAACAGAAGCCTGTGCTTATTCGAGTGCCGTTCAAAAGCGGCAATGCTTCAGCCTGGCTGACAAATGGGCTCAACCAGGCAGTCAGCACGATATAGGCCACAGTTGAACTCCTTATCCAATGCACCACATCCCCAATTCTGCTTTCTTGTAACAAAGATAAACTGGAATTTCATAACTCATTTGTATGTCTACCCATTTACTTGTTCCTGTGAAGCAGGTTTTAGTGATCGGATGTCAAGACAGTTTTCGGAAGAAATCTCAGAACACAGCTCACGGTGGCCGGGGCATTGGAAATATGATCTGTCAACGGTGATATCCTGGCTCATCTGATTGAAAGCGGGCGCCAGCTGAACACTGATCAAGCCTTCTAAATGGTTTATTGTGTGCCGCGTAACCCATCAAATGCACTCCGGTTGAAAACACTTTTTACTACCGAGGCTATCGGATTCAGGCTGTTTCGCCCACTAACATTTCATCAAAAGCGGTTTGTCCAGGCGCTGGACGTATTATGGCCAAAAGTCCGCCGGACTGATGGACAACCAGCGCGGTCACACCAGTGGACGAGCGTGATGTAAGAGGCCAATAAACCCATCGCTAATTGATTGACCAGTGATCTGGTCACTCTGCAATAAGACCGATCGATCTATGGACTAACTCCATTAAATCCCTCTGTAATTGTACTGGCCTGGAGGTGAATTATCGAAAGCATATGTTCGCTTATACGTCATTATACTTTCAACTGACCTCTTTATTTCTCAAAAATAATATGTAACATGCACGCCTAGTTTTTCACTTTACTTTTGGTAAATCAGTGTCAGTCGTCAATTGGGGAATGTCTTCCGGAGTACACTTTCACCTTCCGGATACTTGTAACACTGTAACCAGTTTAATATCGCAACGTGCCAGGAAAATTCGTACATTACAGATGAACGTTGAATACTGAGTTTCACTTTAGAGTCGTTGCATCTCAACGATTCCCGACATAAATGATTGATTATATAAATATATGCAACCCATTATTGAACTGTGAATTGCTCCTTTTGCGGAAACGAAATGTTTGCTTGTCACCTATCTCAGAAAGTCAATTCAAATCAATGATATGCCTTCTGTACCCATAAAGATGTTTTGTAATTCTTGCCGTCACAGTTTTAACAAATGGACGTCAACAAACCAGGTGTACCTTATTCCGAAATAACATTAGCAATAGTGGAAATTATACAACACTCGAATTCAGTGTCATTTTTTGAGAAAACAAAAAAACCTTTCAACTCGACTGGTTTGTTTAAATAAAAAGCTGGGTTTTCTTAGAATTCATGCTATAATGAAGGATAACGGAAGAAACGGAACACCGAGTGCATGCAATCAAATGTTTGTGCCTGGACCTAGTAAAAAAAATCTAAAAGTGCACTGAGCTATCCGGGAAAAGGGTGAATTGTGTCAGGTGTGGTTTGTTTACTGGAAGCGCCTTGTACGTTGTAAAAAGAAGGACGACACTGAACTCGGAGAACTGTTGACAGAAGATAACACAGCAATGGACGTGATGTTTTAATCATTCGACAATAAGTACAACGTCTGTTGACAACAAACATGAGAAACAACTAGAGAACATTACATTTAGCGGGTGAGCACACAGTTCTCGATAACTCGGCTGATTAAATGGTGTGGAATGGACAGACGTTGACTACCGAACGTTAAACGAAAATTTCATGAATTTGTTGTAAACATCATTACTATGAGGCGTCCATACCAACTGACTACTCAAGGTATTCCTCAGACAGTTAACAAGAAGTAGACGGGGTAAACATTCATCTATGTGAAGGAGAGGTCAAGCATTAGGAGGTTCACCTCTCATTGGTGAAAACAGCACATTAGAATATTTGCATCTGTTTTCTAGGTACAAACTGCGTTGTGATAAGTGTTCGACATGGAGGGTGAAGAAATTTCAGTCGTGCTTGATGTCCAACGCCACGCTGTCTGCACCTTTACTTAGGGATGTGTGAATGTCAACTGACAAGATTGAAAGATATGTAGAAAATAAGACAGGAGTTGATTGCACTCTGTGAAATACGGGGGCTACCGCTTGTGCATGGAATTGAGTAGGCTGGCTTCTGTCCACAAAGTAATCGCGTGACGGCTTAACACTCGACATAGGAATTCTGCCTTTTTGTGAACTTGAAGTGGTATCTGACTGTCAGTGCATCCAAATGCATTGCTATAGTCCAGGGCCCTTGACTTTTCAACAAGCGATGACATAATGGAATACAGTGGACAAACAAGAGTGTCCAGGGTTGGGTGCGAGCGATGACGAGTAGATTCACTGGAATCCGTGCTATTCAACTGAATTTGCACTCGATTTAGAATGAACAGATGGTGGGATACTGGGGATTACTCGCAAACTGTGCAGGGAACTAAGCAATAAACTGAATATTTAGTAACCAAATAATGAGGATCATTAATTGCACCTTAAATGGTGTGTTAAGTTTGATATTTGAATGGCGCCAGGAAATAACTGTAACGACTTAAGTTGTTCAACAATGTTGGACGCACTGTCCTGCGGGTAAGCTGGCACCTTTAGTTATCAGATTTTCCTTGGTATGTGTTGTTTTGCTGATCTGTGACTCCAGAATTGGCCGTAATACCGGTAGATTATTCGTTAACCCTCGTGGCTGAATGCTGACGCGTATACATGGTTGTTTGAAGCAGGATTCCAGTCTGTCTGAAAGATTTTAGTTATTCCGTTAGGAAAGACTTGTACTTCCGCAACCCAAGCATAACGAAGGAATTACCAAAAGACGAGCGAACTTCGTAGGATAACGTTTGTCAAAGCCATTGCTGTGTTGCTGAGTAACTTTGATCTCAAGGATTACAATCAACCCACACATTTCGCAACCAACCAGATTCATCAAGCTGAATAGTGATTGATTTTTGGTAGCTGATTACCCCTCATGATAGTGATTAGTTAACACTAAAGTAAGTTGCAACATGTCAGCATACCATTTCTTTGTAATCAATCATATAAGTAAAACATGCAGATTATATAGATGTGAAAAACAGATGTAGTAGGTGGATCTGCATACAATCGAATGAAGTATTGTCTGATCAAGTTCGTGCTTGCCTGATAGACTACCCATCACTTGTTCAGAAATACCGTTCGCAGGTGAGTTGTGATCGAAGCGGACTAGCTAAAAACCGGCTATTTTAGGTCTCGATCACGTGTTGATAGTTAAAATGGGTTATGTGGGACAACTTCTCAATGCTTCAGCTTTTATCTCGTTTGAGAAACACCATTTGCTGCATTTCTTCTTGTCGGAATGAATGGTGAATGAACGAGATAAAAAACTGATTAAAAATCTCCAATACTTTTGCGTCGAACCAGCTCATTTCAGTGGAAGACATGCGGTGACCCCTCGACTGACCCGACATACTTATTTAAATTGCATTTGTTTATTCGAATTCCTAATACAATCTTGAACTTCAGCCCATGTGGTGAGAAATGAGAATACGTTTTTGTAGCCTAGGTGGAAAAACGATTGTGGAAATTTTTGAAACCATTACTAGGATAATCAATCCTGTTAGCTGACCACGACAGTGTGGTTTATAGAGATCGAAGATATATAAACTCAACGTTAACAACGCCATCCGTCGAAAACTTCTCTAATTCCATGTGACACATCTGTGGCAGTCCACTTAAAGCTTCAATCCCAAACCGTTGTTGGGTTTGTGCAACTTTGTTCAATTTCTCACGAGTTACCTCACCAAGAGAACGGGTTGCTCGCACGAGATTGAAGTTGTTCTGTGGCAACTTCTCCTTAGATAGCAACCTAGTAAAGAGCGTCGGAAATTGGTCCGAGTGAACATATTCCACATGAAATTCAACGTGAATCCGTTCTTTGACGAACAACTGGCTGCTCCGGTGGAATTACTGAAGCTAACAATACAGCCTAAGAAAGTAATGCACCAAGCAATGTATCTCAAAGTGGAGATAGATTTTTGCTGTTGTAAATCGAAGGCACCATCTGGTGAACGATATCGAGGGTAGATTAAAGTTAGAACTGACTTATATTTGTGCTGTTACACGGTTGCGCTCGGTTCAAACCGCTAAGAAAACAGTTCTGTACAATCGTACAAATATTTTGTCTCCCACGTTGTCTATTGGATCGCTTGCAAATGCAGTAGCGTCTAAGTAGAAAGATCAGATAAACGATTGCCACGGCGAATGACTGAACACATTTGGAAGAGTTATGTCTACACTACGCATTGAAGTGAGAAATGAAGTGATGCAAGAGGAACCTGGTGTATCTTGGCCAAGCCAGCATGAGAAGTGCATTACATCAAACAATGAACAGAGTTTACAGAGGGCGGATTGAGGAACGAATAACAAGCCCATGGAAGAAGACAAATCATGTATGGGCAGGCTAACCAAAGTGCGCATGTGAAATTTGCAACCGGCAGCTGTGCGACGAGAAGGTTCACGTGAGTGAGTGATTGGTGTGTCTGTGTCTTTCAGCCTTCTCCTGGTGGAGGTGCTATGTGTGTACCTCCACCCCGAATTCGCAGCGTTGGAGACACTGTGAATAGCTGCGGGGATTTTTGCTGCTTGGGTAGCAACTTGTCGACAGATTTGTCCGCGGACTGCGAGCTAAGAACACGTGTGGCGAACGCTAGTTCTGCTTTCGGATGTCTTGAAAGGCGTGTCTGGATGAATCATGGCCTGAAGATGGCCACCAAGCTGTATGTTTAACGCTCAATTATGCTGTCTATACTGTTGTATGGCAGTGAGACGTGGACAATGTACCGGCGGAAAGTGAGCTATTTGAGCCGCTTCCATGTGCAGTGTCTGAGGCGCATCTTGATTATTCGGTGGTCGGACATGATTCCGAACACTGAGGTACTGCGCGCATGGACGGGATGGAAGCCATGTTGATGCTGAATCAGCTCCGCTGGCTCGGTGACGTCCGTCGGGTGGGCGATGACTGTATCCCGAAGCAGTTACTATACGGACATCATCATCATGCACAGCAATACATCACTGGTTCACACTAATGCTTAGCTGCCACACAACCATGAAGAAAAAGCAAACAATATATAGGAAGAGAGAAGGAAAAATGAAGGGGAACGGAAGGATTTAAATAATGAAAATAACTACGTCCCTATTCAAACATTCAACAATAAGGTGCCTACACCTTGCGAACAAACAACCGAGCTGCAAGTGAGAGTGAGGCGTCATCAGTTAAACAGCTTCCTGACGGCTTTCATTACCTCGCGTCACTAAATGCACACTTCACAGACAACTCGGACAAACAACGACAACATTCACGCCACTGAGCTCGATTAGCC
>QNGE01004681.1:21820-50417 GCA_008508345.1 Paragonimus westermani | reverse complement strand
GTACGTTTTTCAGGAAGAGATGCCAACCATCTTCCAACCCCCAACCTGGAGGACCAGGAGACTGTGGTTTGTCAGACCTCTACCTGTTGGCCTGCCTGGTATGTGTAACTGTGACCATTTTAGCCCAGAAGGTCATCGAGATGCGCAAGCCGTCACACCACGTCAAGGTCCAGTCTCACCGTGACCGTTAACCATTGTTTCTACATACGAAAGACCCTACTTCTCCTGAGTTTCGCGTATCCGTTTCTAACGTTTTTTTTCGGTTGCACATCTGCAGTATACTCCAAAAGAGCGGAAAATTGGCGTATTTTACGTTCTGTTGTGATTTCGTTTGTTCTCATCGGTCACCAACGTGAAATTGAAGACTGCATACATCAGAAAAATAACAACATACAGTGATAGGCCAGCATTTAGGCACGTCGTCAGCCAGAACCGGTGGAACTTGATGAGTTACCTTATCATCTATTTAGATATAATGCTTGTTTGTATGTTCAGATGAACACTGCTTCGATAAAATCCCCTTACTTCGGCTTTCAACTGTGTCATTACTTTGAATGTGCTGCGTCATCTTGGTGACGTGTTTTCATGAGAAATTCAGCGATCGATAAATTTAGATTGCAAACAGGTGTTTGAGCATTTGGTGACTGGTACGTCATCGGATGCTTCAGCTTCTTCGGGATGTGCTTGGCGGCTCGCTGCAAATGTTGTTAATCTGTTCTGTTCCACGTTAACCGGTGCATAATGTGGAAGACAGAATATTTGGACATACTGCGTTCGCAATTATGAAGAACTGGTCCTCTAGCAGTTTGAACGAGGCGCAACCGTGCAGTCGCTTGTGTTTGGGTTCGAGCGGACTTTGAGTTGCACGGATGGTTGTGTTTTAGTTGTAATGGCAGAAATACATTCTTTTTGGCTGATTGTGATTGTGCATTGCTGCTGTTAATGTTTCTATGGGCCTTCATGAATTTCTCAGTGGAGGCGTGCGCTAGTAATTTTTTGCTTAATATCTCTTGTTCTGTGTAATGTTAGTCAAGATTATGAACATACCCAACTCTGTGGGAAGGCGATTCAACCGGAACACGCTAGTACATATTGAGAGCCAAATCTGAGAACTCAAGACGTTTACCATCTCTGTTGTTTTCCAATGAAATGATCACTGTAAACTGCCAGCTGCATTTTTGATACTTGGTACATGTAAAATATCAAACTACTGTGATTTAATCTTTTGAGATGAAGGGCTAATCATACACCTGGTACAGCCTCAGATAGAGATTTATAGAGTCCATGTACGAAGAAGTGGCCGCCTATCTCGACTTAATTGGGTCTCAGCAGCATCCTACAGGCCAGGAAATCAAACCCAAGAGGTGTGGTTAGACGTCCAAATGGTGATGCTGTACACTAGACCACGGGGTCACGATCATCAGGGTTGTAGAAGGCCGCGCTAGTAAATTCCCTTGGCCGTTACACTTCTACTCATGGACAGATGTAGACAATCTCGTTGTTGTTGACCCACATACTAGTAAAAGTCCACCCCAGCTTTTGAATTAGTTGGAAGCGATCCTTCAAGAAGCTGATCCGTGCTACCCGCGGTTGAGCGGATAAATGTCTGAACTATGATTCAGCCACTTACCGGCTGATCTTGAGTTGGATTCACCGATGCAGTTGGTGTTAATGACATTCACTCAGGTTAAAACAGCTGTCCAGCAAATCACAGGTGGTCACTGAACCCTGCAGTTTTCAGAGCATCTCGGTGAAACAGTCGACCATGTATGTCAAAAAGTTTATTACTGGGAATAAACAGTATGACCAAAATGACCACAAACAAATGCCAGATGGCACATCATTCGTCGGTCATCTTCCAATGGAAAGCACATTTTGACGAACAGTGCGTATAACTGAGAAACTCACTAGCAGGCGAGACTGGCAACACAATTATGGTTACTAAATTTATCCGAAAACCTACAACGTAATATGGAATATTACAACCCCTTCTGCTGTAACCATCAATCGGGGGTCTAAGGCAGCTTCCCTGCAATGGTGACGTTTAGATGAACGCATTAACAACGGTCAATATGGTTTGTAATGTCGTAAACCTGGATCTTGTTTCAAGAAACCTCAGTCTATTTACCACAAACTTTTCCGATTTCGACAGCGTTAGTGTTGGCAGAATGGAACGTTTAAACGATAGTAGGGGTGCACAGGCCACTTCGGTTGACACAATACGGCGCACCTCCAAATGACTAACACACACCGAACAAGAAACTCGTTGCATTTCATGTCGACCACAGACTGCAGAATCAGATATTACTTAGTCAAACCTGCCGATAAGTGCTACAATGTGCTCGCCTAACGTGGTTAACTGATACGCTTGTAACATGTTCATATACCCCCTACTGTTGACAGAGCTGTTGAAGATGGCCTATCTGATCAGTTGGATGACAGACCCTTTTTCTCCATTTTCTCCCAACCACCGCTGTAGTTAAACCAGGCAAAAATTGTCCTTTTCGCTGTATTTCGTCGCTATGGCCGTAAAAATGAGGTAGTAAATCACCTGATGACAACCATAACTCAGTTGTAATCCAGAAAGCGTCGGAATTTGTGATCAACGTTAATAACTCATTTCTGTTTAACGGCCTTGAACTAATCGGCATTTACGAGAACCGACTGTGAATTAGTCGACTGTAGATCTCGTTTATTAGTCAAGATGAAAAGCTAAAGTTCTGAGAACAGTTCGTTTGATCCTGATTCATCCCAGCTAGTACGATAAATATATGGTGAATTTGTAAGTGCCCGACAGCATTATCACGGCAACTTTCATTCCGGAGTACACTCAGAACTCGTCATTATTTATGAGTTGTTCGGATGCGCTGAACTAATCCCAGGCTGCTCCTGAATTTTCTATAATTAACACGTACAGATTATCCAGGAAATGTCTCTCCATGCTTCCACGTAGTCTTGTAGCACTTCATGACTCACGAGCACAGTGTCGTCCGTCCAACAGAAGACAAATTTTCAAAAATAATTCCAGCGAAATAGAAAGTTGTTCATGGCGTTTTTTGATCAGTTCAACACGATCAAACATGTTCCTAGGTTTTACGTGTCAATAACTGTAGTGTTCCTTGGTTATCGTGTGCATTCACCGTTTCATGAACCCTGTCATAGCGCACCTTGGTTCCATTGTTCACGAATTTCTCTTGTGTTCTGGTTAGACGTTACAGGCAAACGCCCAACCCTTTGACAAAAGAGGTGTGCATAGTTAACTATGTCAATGCGATGTTGTCCATCTCGCAGGAAATTATCTAAAATAGCTGATCGAAACATGTAAGTGATTTCAAAATAGCGATGGTGTTGGCAGCTTTGGTATGCTGCAGGAAAAGCTTAAATTTGGACTGTGAATGTGAAAATTGTCTGAGCCTCGTGCTGTTTGATAAGCCGGAGACATAATTAATAGTGTACGCCCTCTTGGTAAAAATGTACAAGGGCAGTTCGCAATGTTTAGCTGACTGGGACCTGACACAGTATGTATGTGGTCCTCATCCGTGACCTGCTTCAGTTCTACTTCTACACTGGTCAATAATTCATGCACACACACTAAAAGAAGTAGTAAACCAAGGCTATTCCCAACCACTTCGTGCCAACGATGAAATAGGCGGTTCCTTGTGAATACTGTTCATTTAGCCCGTCAAAGTTTCGCATATTTAAGCACGTTTCTATCGAGATCGGCCTATTCATCAGAAAGGACCCAGTTTAGACGATGAAGTGAAGTATGGAAGGCAGGTTGAGGAGTCACAATTCCTCCAAAAGATGCTTGATAGAAGGGCGCAAGTGTGAAATCTGGAGATTGAGTGACTCAATGATAACACTTGCTATCCGAGTCAATCTATGTACGAGCCGCACTCTGGTCAACTCTACCGAATGAACTGTTTTCCCTGGATCATGCCATCGATGGTTTGTTCTAAAAGAATCTGCTACAAGAAGTTTCACTGTCAATATTGCCAGGTATTTCAAGACAATACCCTAATAGAAAAGCACGGCACTGTGCAAGAGTTTGCTTCATCTGGTGAAGAAAGCACGACCCTTATAAGACCGAATCCACAGAAATCGTGTAAGTAATCGTCTTGTATAGGGAGCAAAATACTTTCAGCGTAGAAGTCCATCTGCTGGAAAGTTGATGGGCATAACGGATTCCTTTGGCAAACAGTTAGTCAATAGCGGAATGCTATTCGGCAAAGGACACTTAGATTGAAAGTTGGGTGCAATTACTAAGGAATTCAGAGAATCATGGGTAAGAACTTGACAGTTTCGTATTAAGTCAGATGCAGCTAGTCGATGTTAAGCGATTCTGCCCATTTGCTTCGTTTGCTAATGAGTTATGTGGGTCTAAGGTTACAAAATATCCAGTCCATTTTTTGTGTTTATTTATGCTCACTTTGAATCCGACCCTACATGATTGGTTTCGTTTTTCTTTGTTCTGATCAGGTGAAGGTGGTCTGAACGGAGTACCCAGCCAACTACCATTCGCGTTACCAGAGAGTTCTGATATCTTGTCCATTGCTGTTGTCCAAGAGTACACTGCCGGTGTGTGGGAGGAATTAGTGGGGAATTGCGCGTTACAGATGGACTAGAGTAATGGTTTGTATTCGTTTATCACTTTACAAGATATCGTATAAAATGAGGTAGATGATCCTGATTACATTCTGTAATAGTTTACGATTACTTTCAAGACGTAGCTAGGATGTGACCGTCTAGATACTTTTGCTGTCACATCCACTGGGAATTCTCCGCGCCAGTAATTTCCACATCCACCACAATGAGTATGAACATTAGTTCACTAGGCCATCGGTACAAATGTGTATGTTTGCTTTTGTGAAGGATACCTCAAAGCAGCGAAGCATGCGGACCAAGATGGGCTGCACCTTAAGATGCGCGACTTTTGCCACGTGGTTCTGACGAAAGGAGTCTTTACAGTCGCTTTAGGCACTGAGTGCGTTAACCGAATTTCCGGTGCTTTTTGCGTAGGTTATGTGTGTGAATCATCCTTTAGAAATGAGACCTCATTGGTTTGACTCTGGCGGCTTCGTCCTTTTATGGAAGATTACCTGCCATGCATTCCGCCTTGATTGCAACAGCGACGTGTTTGGCTGACCTAACAACCGCCATTTCAGTGTTTTTATAAATCGAGACCCTATTGATGTAGAATTTCAGTTGACGGCTTAGTCACAGTATGGAAGTGCTTTCAAACATTAGTCACCCGTAGTTCACCATGCGGGACTCTCAACCAGACAGGTGAATCTCGGTAACAACACCATTCGGTTTGTCTGTCAATTGACGATATTGGACGGTGTGTTAGAAAATCCTAGGCAGTAAATTCGAGCTGCATAAACGTTAAAAAATGCCTCCGAGGTTTGTTGTATTTAGTTTCCACTTGTGCAAAATAGGAACGTCACCAGTGGACACTAGATCCATCGTTATTTGCCTACACACGCTACTATTGGGCCGATTTCTTGGTGGCCGTTCAGCCCGTCTCACGCAGCACCACTAGATGGTCGTAGACATAGTGCTACAGTACTCAGATTAAGACATACCGTGGATGAATTGAAAGTATGATCATCACTCATTGCGTACCGTCTTCACGGGTGACACGTTAAGCGTTCCGGAGTTTTACTCAGGACTGTAGTGATTGATACACGTTTGTTGGGTTCAGTCACCTTTTGATGACTTCATCTCCACACCGTAACATGTGCGACCAGCCAGCTGGCTCACTTACATTTTGTGCGGACGTTTTTTAAGGGCAAGAGACTACGCGCCCCATGTCTGTTTGGCCACAAGGCACGAGGCATTCCTGCTGGACGTGGTCGTGACCTAATGAAACAATTGGACAGGCTTACCTGTTTAGCCAATATGTGTGGTACATGGCGTGAGTGCTTATCATTAAGCCGCACTACTGCCTAGCTCAGCCCTAACACATGTACTGGACACAATTGGGTAGGTAGAAAGAAAACCCTAACGTAGAGGTTGCCGCAGTTTGAACTCGTTCTTAGTTTTTGTGTTATCACAAACACATTCCGCTATCATTTATTTCGCTTCTAGGTAAAGGATTTCGAAGATCTTCAAATTCTGATCTGCACAGTTTATAAATCAATGCGATCTTATTTCCTACATTACCGAGGTTGACGTATAATTAAAATAATTACAGTGGTCAGCGTTTCAAATACACACCTTACGACAGCGAGAGTAAAGACACATTGGGACGTGTAAGTTTTTGGCAGTTCATCTTCACACTGGTATATTTATATGAGGAGTTGACAACATTAGCTAGAGTTATCCATTTGACTTGTTACAATGATTGGGTTACTAGTCACTCTGTTTGTACTGGCTTGATCACTTCATAACGTCACTCACGCTTGATAGTTTAACCGTGCAGGTTGATGCAACGCCCGAACAAGCCACTTCTGATGGCATAGAGCTAAGCAACGCAGGCTGTTTCCTATGGCCTCAGGAGTAAAGAGTGTTACCCTTCGGACGGCATTTGATAGGGTGTCCGGTACGTGAGAGATTATTTTGGAAGGTTAGACCAATGTTCACCTGGTGCTTACTTACAGCCAACTGAACGGGGATAGCAACGTTGACCGATCTTGTTTCATCGTGCCCCAACGAACGTGAGTGGTGTTTCCTGATTCGTTTCTAAGGTTACTTCGATGCTCTTCCAAGGTAGTCTGCACCACGAAATCAAGTGTAGGAGTAGATGCACACACATGAGGTCTGAACTTTCAGCCTACGTTTTTTATACAATCCGAGAAGTGGGGATGTGGCGAACTGGACACGGAATTCACCTGTGTCACAAGCCCTGCTGATTGTCTGGTTTAGTACAGTTATCAGTCATTCTGCCGCATTGTCACTTTCGAACGACATTCAGACAAACACGGGCTTCTATCTTACGTCCTACAATTCAAGTTTAAATGAGCTCGTGGTAGTGTTTCTAGTGATACATCGTTCCGGGTAACCGTTATCATGGAGTATGTCTTCTATGAATTCGATGCCACTCTCTAACTTATCCGATAAAATAATTCTGTATGCTCTGACAGTCTGGAGACAAATCAGGTTCCTTTATTTTTTCTAAGGACAAAAAACTGTGAAAGTTTGTATACCGACCTGTCCTGTCATTATTTCAGTGAATCCTGTGTTGAATGCTGTCGTCTACTGGTCAGTGTGAATAAATATCTAGGGAGTATACGTGACTTTCTGTCTTTTCCTCAAGAGTAAAGCTAACTGACTGATAGGAGTAATTGAACCTATCGAGTACTATGCGTATATTGGTATTGTAGTGAGGACGAACGATTGCACTATACTACTCACACCACAACTCACCAGTAAGGCAGGAGCATGGACTTGGAGCTTGAAGCAGCCGTGGGAAAAATACAAGGAAAAACACTGAATGGCGTTGTGGCATGATATGGTTCTTGGTACACACAGGAACCATAACCATAACGTTCTAGGACCAATGCTGTATGCAAACGAAAGAAGTTGTTTGTTATCCTGATGAAGCGCATAATCCATATGCTGGTCTTTCCAAGAAACAATCATTATGTTAACAGCATCCGAAGTGGTGGTGATTACGTCTTACATATATCGATGATACTGAATGGATTGGCTGATGATGATCTAAAACATGGTGCGTTCAAAGTTTCCTATGAGTATATTGATCAGGAAAGGTCCAGCAGAGAGGCCCATTGGTACATCATCTGTCTGTCGATAAAGCACATCATTGAATAGCAGCTGTACATCGAGCGTGCATCGGAAAAGAAACTCCTTCATTCTCAGTACTGACATCCTGATGTCAGTTCCGATCTCAGGCGCGTAGTCACAGATCAAATTAACCATTTCTGGCGGCGGTACGTTAGTGAATAACGACACTACGTTAAATGAGAATGATTTCGGTGAATCCATATCAATACCTTGTATGCACCCCACGAATTCGAAAGTAAAATGTAAACTGAACACGGCAATCGCTTTTCGAACAAGCTGAAGCAATTTTGCTAACCACTTCGACTTTTGGTGGTAAAACAAATTTAGCATTTCAAATATTGAGTGAACCAACACACCAAACTTATACCAAAACGTCCATATCTTCAGACCGTGAGTCACAAAAAGATGTGAATAAGTTGCCATACGGTGGGTCGTTTCAGACATTCTCCTTCTGGCATGAAGCTTTGCCAAAGCTGTCCTGTAAGATAACACTCATATTTCTGTTGATGGCATCCGGTTAAACTTATAGTATTCCGTTCGAAGCGATTTTACAAGATACTACTCAGTCTACTTTCCCACGTTACGGATTGCCAGACAGTTCAGACTGCGATCAACTTTCATGCACCGGTAGTGTCCACCTTACGCCATCTCATGCATCTGTGAACCTAGAGCTGTGTACTGAGATGACGATATTTACTCTGTGCGACATTCACTTTCTATCCAACTAAACAGTGATGAATTGCATGCCTCCTGTATACAGCGTTAGATTTAACCGCTTTTAACTTCGAGTGGATTACCAAAGAATTGCCTATTTTTTTATCCAAATGGCCAGTCTCACGTGACTGAATCCTCCGTTATCTTGAATTCTAAACGTGAATAGTTTCAATCTGCGGTTTGCGTCCATCATTCTCCGTAGCGAAATCGGCATTCGTTATTATAAAATGTGTAATTCCACTATCGTGCCATCTTCAGCTGGTGTTACTTCTTATAGTTGTTGGTCAGTGAATGGGTCACGTCTGGACACTTTTTAGGGTGGTCAAGGTAAACATTAGCGAGTTTGGTTCAGCAAACAAATCGAAGTCTGAGATCACAAAAACCGTTAGAGATTTGCCAGTTCCAACTATCTGATGTTCTTAATGGTATGCCTCTTCATATAGCTAAACACACCTACCCTTCTCCAGTAAGTCAGCCATTTACTGGCAGTTATTAGAACCAACTTCATACTCTGGTAAGTGTTTCATAGAGGAGCAAACAGGTTGCTGACTGCCTCGCGTTCGCGTTTGATGTCAATCTGGATGTCAGTCGACTATATCGGAAGCCGTAACGTTTCGGGTATGGTGCCACAGCAGTCGGACCCAGATAGTAAGTCAGTACTCATCTCACGAGACCTACGGGTATGAGAGGTTAATCCACTGAATGTGATGTTGTCATCTGACCACAGAACTACATACCAATGCGCTATTTTCACACAAATAGAAGTGGGAGGACAAAACAGCATATATTGATAATCTCAGGAGGATATTTCTGTTGTGACTATCCCTAATTAGAATTTATCCAGAAATGTAACCCTCAGACAGATTTGTCACTGTTTAACAAATTAGTACGCATATTATCGATACTAATCCAGAATTGCAAATGGTAATAATATCACAATTTGCGCGCAAAGTGACCAAACTGTCGCATCCGGTTAATGCTCTTCGGGGTAGCACACCGGGTTTAACAGACATGAAAAACATAAGTAAACCCGATGGCCCGGCTCAACACCAATTATCTGTTCGCGCATACTTGGTAGACTAGACTTTCTTCGTCTACTGAAATACACGACATAGGCAGTCTTCTTCTCGTTATCTGATCATGAATCTTATGGTGATCACGGCACTAAGTACAGCTGTAGAATGTCCCTTATTTTAACCAACTAACGATATCTGGCTTTTGTACAATAACCCTTTCTTATTGCTTTCCATATGTTATTCAAATTGAAAGAATGACCTTGTAATACACTGCAAAATTTGTGCACGTCAGTCTGCTATTCTCTCTGTTTGCGCAATCGTTTGACGATTTTACACTGATCTGTAGCCAACTTTCTAGCTCCGTCTTACTCCGAACTTTGCCTCGGCTCCTGCCGCGCTTCAGCAGTCTTAGGCAACTTGACAACGCCCTTAGTTTTGGGAAACCAGTGGTTTGGAATATTGTGGTGATTATCCTGAATACTTTTGGACACTTCTGTGCGTCCAGTTCATTGATTACCGTAACTTGCCGAACTCCGTAATTTTCGAGTTGTGTCCGTTCTTTTGGTTAGCATTGACAGCTTTGTCAGGCACGTCTGGATTTATTCAGGCTACTCAGTAATTCGTACTTGACTTCTAGGTAGATGTTTGCTTAGGGAAACACCATACCTCTGTATCTACTTATTACGTGACCAAACCGCGAGAATGCACATCGTCTTCGTTCAACTGATTCACTAAGTGACGGTTGTGACAAACCTTTGTGCTTCAAGCGGCTGAGGAATGCAGCGTGACTGTTCTCTAGCCAACTGCTTTGCGTATTTGCCTTTATAAGCGTGTTTGTAATCAAAAATAAGGCGAATGCATCCATTAATCCCGGTCTTCCGTTCCCACCGAGTTGAAGTTAGTCTCAGACTAGACCTAGTTTAATATATGCCACTGGTGTGACGGGTTCAAACGTTATATATATATATATATATGGCCCTCTTTTCGTCTTCTCATAGCCCGCAATATAAAGTCCACAGCTGTCTAATACATCGAATTCCGACATAAGCCATATTTCTTAACTAGGATAGCTTCCATATACTCACATTTACTACACTTTTGCAAACAAAATACTTGTGTCCAGTGCTATGATTCATCTGTCCTTGTGAGGATCATGCAGAGGATTGCAGAACAAGTTATCGTCACTCAATCAAAGAGAGGTTTTCGGATTGCAAGGGGTACTTAAATGTAGGACAATCGGTATCAAAAAGTTGCCAAGCACATCAATTGTGAGCAAGTCACAAGCCTACCAAAGGTTTCTGTTGTTCTCCTATGAAGTTCACAGATTGGTGAGTACCTACACGGACCTTCTATGACAGAACATATTTCAGCAAAGCCTGGCCTCTACTTTTCAGCCTGCACTTTCTCAAACCACAAGCCCGCTTCTGCTTATGAACCGAATTTACAGCCCAAACCACAACGGCGGTTTCCACTTCCACGTAGCGCGCACTTCCACCTGTTTTGTGCTTGTGACTGACGCTTTCTGTCATGGGTATTTTGTTTGTCATTTCTCGCCCACTGCTCCGATTTCATTGAGCAATGGCTCGTCTGGTCACCCCTGTTAGCAATTCATCCACCGCGGGCTTTGACCATATCCCGCCATCATGTAGAGATATTCTATCGAGTATTGGAATAAACGCTGCTCCCATTCGGGGATCTGATGTAACGCGCCTTTCCCATGCCAAACGTTCTAATACGGCTTGACTACTAGACATGGGTTCCTGCTATGCGGCTTCCCTCAGTCTACTGGCGTGGAGACAAGAAAGACACGGTTGCGGTAAACACGCTGTATTGCCAAAAACCAGTTCGACCAAATGAATGGAATGCCTGTAAATATATATCATGAAATAGTGGCCAAATATGGCCACTTAGTTGGTGAGTCACTGTCTGCTTGTTTAGGCCACTTCGTGTCCAAGTAGCCAAGTAAGGCCAAATCCGTAGGCGTTGGTTTCTCGGGCTGGCGTGACACACCCACTCATTTGCACGTATCCTGCTTGTCGGTCCGACGTGCCCCCCAGTGTTTGTTGCTGTCCCATTTCGTCACCGCGGCCCTGGATGGTTTGAAATGATGACTGATTTCATCAGCCATCACCGATGTCCTGACTAGATTGTTTTGGTGAGTTTGCCTCCTAACAGACTCCATCCCACTGTGCCCAAATATCAACAAATTTTATTTCGGATTGACTACAAGACTACATTTTCAGAATGGGTTCACTTAAGTAAAGTTTTCACCAGATGCGGGAAGTTGCCACGGACGAAGTTCTGTTTATCGAAAACACAATATAGTGTGCGAGCTGTTTTTCAGTAACTCAACATCAAGTTTAAAAAATGAGGCGTATATTGAGCATTTTGTTCAGGTGAATTAAACGAATAGGATAAACGCTGAACTTCCAGATGCTTTCTGTGTTCACTTCTTCACACGTTCATATGAACTGGTTTCCTAGGTCGCATGACCAGTCGCTCATCGAAGCTTACCAATGGGAAACTATATCAGGATCAGTAAGCAGTTTACCAGTCGAACCCTGCCTAGTTTGCACGAACAATGCTACGAATTTAGCCACTTCATACAGCCCAATTTCTGGGATGGAGGGTAGTCAGTTGATAACTGTGACGCGTCGTATTTTGGCCACATCTGAGGGACTGGAACTTGTTACATGCTTCACCTTTGTTGGATTGGAGACTTTTTCACATGGCCAAACACCACTCAATGACGAATCACGCTTCCACTCTCATTTACGCCAGAATCTTGGCGTGATTGCGTCAGAGCATAGATATTTTTTGCTGGTTTGACGTGCTTGATCCTGTGGGTAGAAGCATTGCTTGCATTTAACCGAATCGTCCGAAAGCTGTTGTTCTAGGTAGACATTACGTAGTTAGCCTGATAACGAACAGACAAAACCGAGTTCACTATACTGCACTTCCTGAACTCTATCCCACTTAGACTCCTAGTCCTTAGTTCGGCAATCCTATGAGCGTTGCCAGAAACGAGGCAACTGTGCTGCAAAGGCGTTGATATTTCATGATGCTCACGCTAAATTTGGTAACTTCACCTCATTAGCTTTTACTATAAATGTGGTTCGTGTTAAGGGTCAGTACTTAACGATAAAAGGGGTCGTCTATACTTTCACTGGTGTTCTTCCTACTGTCGACCGCGAGTTACCTCGAGTTCAACCAGGTGAACCCTGAGGATATAGTGTATTACAGATTGGGAGAGGAACTGATCGTTAGATTTCAGCTCAAGTGAGAACAAAGCTTAAGTATGGGCCAATTGTGTTCCATCTGGGCAGCTAGTGAGTGGCTGTCCCATTGTGTAACCAGTCTGACTGTGACAGGACGGAGAAACTATGATATCATTGTGGCAGCCCTGAACGATATAATGCTTGCAAACCAAGTTAACCTCCAAAAGCAACCACTGGGCCAATTACTCATCAAATGACTTTTGGATGCATAATGTCAATTATGTAACGTTGAATAAATTTCTCAGTATCAGCACTCGTATCATGTCCACTTGATTGCTACTCGTTTGAGTTAAGTAAGCGACTTTTCTTAACGTTTATGGTCCAGCTACATGGCACGTCGACGACACAAAGAAACAACTCTATGGCCAGCACACTTGCGGTTCACTGGTCACTTTCGAATGACCCGCGCCTTCATCGCAGCAACACCAAATTACGGATTCGGTTCGATTCAGTGGCCTGGCCTGGGTTTCCTGGGACGTCACAACAGTGGTGCAATCAATGAGAACGGTGATCGTCTGCTTCATCCGTGTGCCACTCGTGAGTTAATTATCACATACACCTGATCCCAGTTGGACGTAAAAGCTATTACTTTGTGAACTCAAAAAACGAAGCAGGCAACACCATTTGTTTTATTACTTGGTCGCACATTAGCGCGGCATCCGCAAAGTACGTAGTGAGCTGACTGCGGTTAACACGGATTAGGTCACTTAGTCAAGTTTGTAAGTTCGGTTATTGTAGATCAGCAAGCCATCGACAAAGGCTAGATGTTAAGCGACCGAAGAACTCAAAGATGAGAAATCTCTTTCAGCCTAATGTCAATTTTTGTCGAAAAAGCGTTGTCATATCTACTGCCTCCAACGGTAATGCCCTAAAGAATGGATCTCGGTAGATGCCATTAAGGTATTTGGTATATAGCAGCAGAGGATCCGGATTGGTTTGACGACAATGAGATCATTGTTTTGAGCCTGATTCGTGAGATTATCGATGAGTTTTGTTATTCCTATTACGAACCCAAGCATTGAGAGCAGGAGGAGGACGCTCCGGGGTGCTCGCCCTTCATTCATTCGAAGGCTTCGCAAGGTCAGGAACCACTGGTGGCAACAACATCAGAGGTTGGTGCACGACGATGGTGACCGCCAACAATACAAACAGTTTGCGATTCGCTTGAGACGTTTTTGAAATATCTGTCTAGTCTACTGAAGCGCTGACAGTCGGGAAGCCTAGTGTTCTGTGTATACAAGCAAGAGATGTCATGAATGTCCAAAGCAAACACTTTGGTAGCTTAATAAATTATCCGGGTGACTGTGAAAAACCCAGAACAAAAGGATATCAACGTATCACTTGCGTCCAACTCAGGCCTGACAGATGTGTGAAGAACCATCAGGCAAATGTGAAACAGAAAGATTGCGATTGAAGGTGTGTAACCTGACGGACGCGTGGCAGCCCAACCTTGGAACATTTTCTGTTGTTGTTTGTTCGCCTCACTTGGGAACGGGGAACAGGCCGGCAAGAATTAGAATATGACCACTGGTAGGTATTATGGAATTTGGTTGATATAAGCCAAACGTTGCTCAAAGTCGTCCACAGTTGTCGCGTATTCACAAACTTTCCAGTTAACTTCTTTTGAAAAGAAGCACTACACTCGATTTTCGTTCCCGTTAGGGCTCGCCAGTAGCGCTTATACTTCAAATATGTTCCCATTGTGCCTCTATTTAAGGGTTAAGGGCAAGCGCAGCGTGGACATTTACTAAGGCCCTAGCCTGTTGAGCTGTGCTGGAAAGATCCTTGCAAGAATTCTGTCCAGCTGAATTATTGCAAAGATTTCGGAGGTCAAGGGTTCTCAGAAGCAGTTTGGGTTCCGGACAAGTTGCACAATGATTGACACAGTGCTTACCACTCGACATATCTAGAAAAACCCTCGTGAAAGAACTCAACCCTTGTATGTGTCCTTTGTGAATTTTAAAGAAGCTTCTAATTTGAAGTCTCGGAACACTGTGAACAGAATTGGGTACTGCTGAGTGTTCAAATGAGTTCGTTGATTTATTCAAACTGTTTCATGTGGATATAAAGACCAAGATCCAGTCGTGTAGATTGACTCCTAGTGATTTCAACCTTGTCATTTTGCGTGAAGTTAGGATGTGTCTTAGTTTCCTCCTTTGTACTTGGCCGCGAGACTAACCGTCATTCCACAGTATTCAGAGGACAATGTGCAAGTTGAATTCCGTATGGATGGTTGCCAGTTGTATGTTGGGCACTTCGGTGTCCCAAGCCTTCCATGTAACTCGACTGTTCCGATGTTAATGTTAACATGCAACATGGTGTTGTTTGCGCATAATGAAAAAACCGCGGAAAATAGCCACAGCCTTCACGACTGCGATAACCAAGTTTGTTTTGGAGATGAACATCGATTAGTAATTCTGTTTACCTCAGCTTTCTCTGGGTGAAGGTACCACGCTCACATCCGGAATCCACCTCCACCATGTACATTGTGATAGGTTGCTCAGATGTCTGCTACCTGATTAGCCATTCGCTGATGGATCTATCCGTGAGTCACCGTTTGCGGATCTGCACAGCCAGATCCATCTCTGCTTTCGGAAACAGTGAAAGATATATAAGATATATAAGATATATATATATAAGATATATAAGATATATAAGGAAAATCAATTTGCGTTCGTATCACACAATGTTAGTGCACGCGCTGCCTTGGAACAGTGAAACTTGGATACAATAAGCAGTACCTGAAGCGCTTTCATGTGCACAGGTATTCAGTGATCAGATGTGACTTCGAACATTGAGGTGCTTGTTCGAGCATAAATGGATAGGAGTGAAACCAAGCCGAGGTATAACCAGTTTCGGTTATTGAGATAAATTCGTCGGATTAATGAGTATCGGGTCTCGGAGGAGCCGATGTACGGACAGTTAAAAATAGGTAGTCGAAATTTTGGTGACCAAAACGAACGTTATCTGAGTAAGTCTTACACGTTGCAATGTCGTTCTTAGATCATTGGAAGGTGCAGCCTTCAGCCAGACCACCTGGAAGAGTACGATATGGACGGGCGTCAGGAAGTTCAGTGGGCAACAGTTGTGCCGCAATTAATTCAGGCGTGCGGTATCCAAAGTATACACAGGTGCTGCAGTTAGTGGCGACGATACAAACGTGACCACAGCTTTGTTGGCTATCTCAGATTTGTACGTCATCAACTTACTGACAGTGAATTTTCAAGCAGAAACCAACGAACCTGTTAGATGCGAGTAGGCCAACTGGATCATATATATACTTTCGCTTTAATTTGTGTCAGTCGTAGATTCCTGTTGTTTGTCAACCAGTTGCTCTCTTTTTTGAAACTTGAACCGTGACAGTCTGTTGCCTTTCTTCTCCGTTTGGTTTTCTGGAGTACTGTATGGTAAAACCTTTGTTGGGTTCGTAGCCTAAATTTAAATCTTGTTTCCTTTCCAGTCCTATATGGAGTTCACTATCATGATTTTGTGTTGAATTAATTCTCACTCTACACTTCTAATATTTCCCTCCTAAATTAGACTTCGTGACTGAGTCTCTACCTCTTGTTTCCGAGAAATAAGGATTTCACTTTCTTTCTAGTTTGTCACCTAACTAAGCAGCATTGGCCGGCTAGACCGTCAAGCACCCTGTTCACACGACCCACACTCTCATTCCTGTGGAGTTTCGGGGTATACGTAGTGTGTGAATGAAGTTACAAGTGGTGCTGCGTAAGCCACCGTCAGGGATGTTTGTAAACAGACGTTTCTTGGTTTCAACCACTATGACAGTCTAATCCAGAAGCTGGTGTATCCACCTATCATTATCCGACCTTCGCGCCTCATGAGTCGAATGGCTAGGTTACTAATAGTAATGCTAGCTTCCAGAACAGCCATCTGCAGACCGTCATAGTTTCTGTTCCATCAGCTGTCGACCATCAAAGCCCACCGCGGTTCACGCAGCTGCAAAACAACGTAATTGGTGCATCACTGTTTCACATCGTCTAACCAATTGCTTTATGTATTGCTATCCATAAAATTGCTCGTGATTAGTAACTTTATCCACAGCTCTCTATCCTCTATTTCTACCGCACCGATGCTTGTACTGGGTCAGAGTTGGTTTATTACGTGCTAATGGACTCCCGGTTTTCACCACACTAATGCACTCACGTTGAATAACACTGGTTCTTTTTGTTAAAATCTAATCATTGTACACGTCTCACGGTGTTAAGCTGCGTGTTCGTCGCAGGAATAGAGTTACTAGTTATTATCAGTGCTCTAAAACAGAATCATAAAAGAGCCTTTGTGGTCTTAACTGATAACCGAAACTGCAACTGACAACCGGAATCAAACTGTCTACTTCTTGATAAACGAAGTAATAGAATATTAACCACCGACCTTGATGCTTGTGATAGGTTTTCATTAGGCGTTCAATATGAATGACAAAATACGTTTTATAGACATTTTCGCCGAAAGAACTTACGAGAATGACGCACAGAATTTTACATAGAAACATGCAAGCTCAACGAACTAAACGAAGGATGCAGGTGACGAAAGTTTAGAATATCTTCGATGACTATTTCTCTTTTAGGGATTGAGCAATAAGTGAGCCACGAATGAATTCTGTTGTTTTAAAATCAGTTGAAAATGTACTGTCAGCACAATGAGTAGAAGGCCGACGAAAGAAATCCAAGTTTTTAATGTGCACCTCCGCTCTCAGCAATTTCCTTGCGTCTGGGTTAAAGTCAACTTGTTTGTGGAAAAAATCACTTCTCCGACATATCTGGATGACCCAATTAAATAGTAAACCGTTGGTTATTAACTGATTTGTAAGTCTAAAAATGGTGTATTGTATTCCTAATCAACAATAAGCCTTACAGGCTATAACAGTGGCAGGAAGAACACGTGACTCAGAAGTACAAATTATATTCTGACATATACAGGCGGTAATCATTCTTAGGTGCACGGACAAATGAGCGGTTGTTCGATGAAGGCGCAACCAACTAGAACGCAATTTGAGTGGTAGCACGAGGGTAGAGCCTACAGACGGCGTTGATGTGGAGGCAACATGGTACATTTGGCGAAAAACGACATGTTACACCTGCAAGATGTGCTTGTCTGGTTCCTATAGGTTGTCATCTCTGTGCTTATTCTCCGAGTCATAGAGTGGATGCTCTCAATTCTTGGTCTGAGGAAGTTCCACTATCAGAACTAAAACAACAGTTAGACAACAAAATTGACGATCTACAAGTTGATCCTGAGTGACACTAAATTACTCATTGGTTTTCACGGTTTAACGAAGTTATCATTAGCGGCGTAACATACAAGTCGGCCGTTTTTACTTTGAATGTTCGTTACGCTCGCGGACCAACTTTGGCGCAACGTGGATACACCGAGGTACAACGTTCTTCCGAAGTAGGGGTTCCAAGAACAGTCCTGTGAAAGGAAACAACACAAACAAGCATGATCCAAAGGCTCCGTAAACTATGCATACGACGTACACAAACGAAAACCACAATGGAACTAATAACACAGCAACACGCTCCGGTACACAATTCCAATTCAATTCTTTCGCGCTTGCTGGCTTCGACCGCGCGTTAAACAAAAACATTGCCGAACAAACTACAGATGAGAGTTTCCCGACGTTCTGATGCAGTACACTCCTTTCGTTTGTTTACGGAAATCACATTAATGAATTGCTAAGTCTTTTGAGCTGGCCACTGGTTGTCTTTTCTTTTTTTTAGTGTTCGGTTTCTTCATCTGCCTCTGGGACGTGCACGTTTTTTAGATAGGTAAAATATTTGCGTTTGTATATGTTGTGGGTGCTTAGCCAAACGACGGTTTATCACTTGGTATTATTTGCTTTCAAATGTCACGAAATAGTCCAGAATACGTTTACGAAATTTGAATGTTTGACGGGACGATTACGAGAATAGTAATCAAGTTTGTGAATTGTACAGCCTGAATGCACAGCGAATACTTATGTGTGCGAGTAGAAGGAGAATATTGTGGACAAATTCGGAGAGAAAACAGCCAAATGAATAATGAATTTTGGACAAAGATTTGTGAAGATATTTATGGTTTCATTAAAGATCACAAATAATTTTCACATTTTTATTACTACATGTGAATACGACTCATGGAAATACTACAAGTCGAAGAAAGCCAACAATACCTAGTGAAGACTGAAGATGGTTGATGAATGGAGATTCATGAGCGAACGTTGTCTAAATCTCTCTCTTAACGTTTGCTCGCATTATGTCGCATTATGAAAAGTTAACCACGAAGGCGGCTGTAATTTTTGCGCAGTTATTCTAAGCTGTAAACAAGATTGTTTATCTCTAGTTTCTGCGTTCTACAACTGTTCCAAGACATCACGTGATCAACGGCAGGTTTCGTCAGTGTGATAGTGATGAACCGTATCAAATTTGTGATAGTCATATGTTTGTGTACAGACTGCACTCTTAGCGAAGGAGACCGACGATTTGTTTCACTTAACTAAGTTGGGTTTAGAATAACGGTGACCAACCAAAATGAAGTTTACTATCTCGCCAATTTCATTAATATTTACTCAGAGCACGGCTGTCTTGCAGTGTGAACATAAACCGGAACACAATCATTAAGGCGGGTCTCCGGTTACTGACAGTCACTGCAGTAATGTTCTAATCTTACTGCTGTAAAATCCGCTCTGACTGCCGCAAAGCAGGTGCTTCATCGGCAGAGTAAGTAAGCGGACCAACTAATGTTGCTGGTGCAGTCCTAGTGCCTCGATTGTGGATAACAACATCGAACCTTTTGATGAAGATTCATCCACTAGTTTTCATGTCGTTTTACAGACAACCCACTGTGTATCATATAGTCTTTAAACTGTCGCAGGTTCGTTGGTGCCGGTTCTATAAGTGTAAAAGAAAGCAAACTTACAGGCTTACAAAAGTAGTAGAATGGGATATAAAGTACTTCACGAGTAAACAAAGAGATAGTTTGGTGGATTCATTCAAGCATGAGTATTCACTAATTACGATGCTCGGTCGCGTATGTTTTCAAATTGCTAACTATGGTAGAGAAGTCATGTATATTTTGCCGAAGTAAGCTTTTGCATCACAGCTTTCATGTTTCACACCAAGAATATGTACTCATTACCAGACTGTGCTTCTTAACTTGTCACAGTTCATGACCACAAAGCACGGTGTGCGCTAACAAGGGGATTCATTTATTTTATTCACTTTACTTTACTTTATTCACATACTTAATTACTTGTTTACTTACTTACTTACTCACTCACTCACTCACTCACTCACTCACTCACTCACTCACTCACTCACTTACTTACTTACTTACTTACTTACTTACTTACTTACTTACTTACGAAGTATATAGAACTAGACAACTCCGTTGAGTGGTCAGTAGAACCTGCTGGTCTCGAAGGTACGCCAATGTGTATCGTTATCGTTCCAAAAATGGAGATGATCAAACGTAGACATTTATGAACATTCACTTCGCGAATAAGCTTGGTTCTGCAATACTATCTGAGACCGGTCACCATAGCTATGTTGTACACGCGGCTTTCACATGTACGCCGGCTATCATTTAGGCTGTGTCACTGGTGTGTGTCGGCAGATGCCATCCGCGGTTAACATTTAGAGCATTTTTATCATCAGCTAACCTAATAGATGGAGATAATGAAACGCGAACTTGAAACAATTATTTGTATTCCCAGCTCGAATGGATCAGAGCGAGTGAGCGAGCTGGATCGCGCTCACGGACTGTAAACTTGGTCATCGTTCGATGAGTGGATATCCTTGTGTCTTCAGAAATGACTGTGATGGCTGCATGAAACACGCAATTTCACTATCAGTTTGAATGCGTGGATAACAACATTGCAAGCTACTAAGATGACACTATTGGGCCAATCTATCTGATCAGCGTCCGTCGGTGGCCCGACACCACAACCAAAACAAGGGGAGAACGAATTTTAGCTAGTCCTGTCCAACCTAAATGAACAGAACATTGTTTTCCGTTAAACGACTGACGTGACGGTAGATACAATGGTGCGTAGCTGGAATTAGTTGCTGACTTAAATCGCATTCTTAATCACTGAAAACGTGAAAACAGTCCTTAACATCCTCATGAAGTTCAAAGTTGATTGTGAACAGGAAGTGCGATGATGAACGCATCAGCATCAGTTTGTAGTGTAATGTCGTCTAGTTTGGTTCCAGCACTTCTCAACCTTTATATACATCCAACAGAAAACGTCCAGGAGCCTATTAGTAATCCGTAAATTGCGCGACAGCAACTACAAGGCAGTCCGTTACCACTCCCTTGACAACCACAATGTCTGTCATTGCACGACTTTATGTAGTTCGATATTGGTCCTTCTCTTAAGGGAGCGTGGTATCAATTCACTACCCACAATATTAGCGGGTGGTTAGTTTTAGTACTTTTCTCAGTTTACACGACTCTCCGACTGACCACGAACTTCAGTATCATCCAGGGTCCAGTGCTTTGTTTTTTCTGTCCTAATTTATGTAAATCCCACACCAGTTCCCAAAACATTGCTTCTGTCAAAATTTGCTGTTGGTGCCCTCTTCGGTTTCAAGCACTCAAAAGGATTTTTTCCTTCTGCCTTACAGAATGGTTTCATTAAAATGTTTCTTTGACCAAAAGCACGCTGCTTACCTATCCACATGTACAAATACACACATCTCATCTGTCGTTCTTGAAGTGAGGTAATACCAACGACCTTTTACAGTCAATCCACAAACACAATTTAGATAACAAGGTTCTGATTGTGTTCCAGACTATTAAATATGCCAGGTTAAACCACAAACTACTTGGAGATATTTACGCAAATAACTTTTTTCCAAAGTGAGAAAACAAGTTTTACATTTTGAGCTCAAATTTCTTTTAACATAGCATTTCGGCCTGTGAGTACATCCATATTTCCCGTTGGGCGTATTATTCCCTGATAATTCCTAACCAAATGTTTCAAACTTCTCTCTGAACCAATAGGATATATTTCTAACCGCAGCGGAAGTCCTCATTCCAGTCTTCTTAAACTGATAGTGTTTCAACAGTTTAACCCGCACTCTTATCATTTTCTTGATATCGATTCTTCCAACTGTATATTCACTTTCTCAAATAACTCCTGTGTAACATATATATACGCTCATACTCGTATCCACGGCTCCTCTGCTATCTTTTACGAAATATGTTTTTTAACAGCACTGACGCTTTCTTAAAATGATCTGCTGTAAAATTAGACATTGTCTGTTGAAGGCACGTTTGTGAAAATAACGAACATTCAACCCCAAAGACGCATGAGACAGTTTCTTCACTTGATTTGAGGAAGTCCATCTGCTGAGTATAGTCAAATTCCATGCACCTTGTCTGCTAACCGATTGCGGTGGCAAGTCCAGCGATTTTATCGGATGCTGTTATGCACACAACGATGGAGATTCCAGGCTGAATTCACTCGCCGCGACGACAGTTAAAACGCCAGTTTTGTGGTTTAGAATGACTCCCAAAGCACAATAAATCGGAAGAAATGACTCAGAGATCTTGAGGTTGTTCTTTCAAAGAGTTCAGTTTGAAAAATCACGAACAAACTTGAGTTGACCAACTCATGACGATGCCGCCTGTCATAATGCCCTTGGGAGCGGCTCGGTAAAAAGCATGTGCGTCCCGGAGCTTAGGTTAATGAACCTTCCATTTACTGCTGGATTTTAAGTCGTGTGATATTAAACATAATTTCTTGGTACTTCAACTTTCATCCCTAATCCCACGAAAACATCTTAAATCCACCTCTGCCGAGTACAACTCAACGTTGCTAACGAGTAACACAGAAAGCAGCGGAACCGATGACATATACGCTCAAAGACATGGCAGTTCCTAATATCCGGAAGACCGAAAACGTGGGACAAAAACCCGAAAGGTGTACATGTTTTGCACTTAAGATTTCCATAAAGAAACTGGCTCTGTTAAAATTGCGGCACAAAAAAGTGTGCATCTTCACGTGATGTGCAACTGATGTGTAGAAAGAAATGACTTTCCAGACAAAACACCTTTTGTGGACACAGTAGACTGAAGACGAAATATCAAAGATAAGCTTCTTTTCTGTTCCATCTCCCATAGTGTAATCGGATACATTTCGACGATTCAATGTTCCCACTTAATTCCACAATATCGTCCCTTCTGAATTTTAGTGAAAAAACAACCGTCTTATTCGATAGTCTGCAATCATGTCGAGCAGTTGGAATACGCATCTTAGGTTGAACCTTAGTGAGTTTTCGTGGACAAATTAAGGAATTCATTCATATTTGATCACACTGTTCGCACTGCAGTAGACACACAACCAACACCATACGAAAGAAGCCCGGAGATAACTTTTCTGATTGCGGAAGCTGTATGGCATTCAGTTTACAGTAACCGAAACCCTAACAACGGGTCGATAAATCAGTATTAGGTAAAAAGAACGTCTAATGAAAGAAAATAATTTGGATGTGTAAACAAATAGAATAGGCAATCTGGTGGCGAGTGAACCATATTACATATTTTATCGGCCATAACATATTATTCACAAACGATTGTGACACATGGATTGTGTGGCATTCTGGTCGTGTCTACTATGGTCCCTAGCATTGTAGAGTTAATACGGTCGTTTTACGCGAACTTGCGTCATAGCTGTACTAACGAACAGTAACAAGAGGGGAACTCAAACAGAGTGCATACTTCTCATAGGGGTGGTTTAAAATTTTTTCCGAATATGAAGGCAGTTTTCAAATTGTAACAGTTAGAATCGGTCAGAAGATATTCATCTGGAACGGATGGTAAGTAAACACTAAATTGGACCTGGTATCGACCATAGAGCTTTATGCACTGTTACCGTGGGATACGTGCAAGGTCCCAAATATAAGCTTGACTATCATGTTTGTCTCTCATATGACGTCCTTTCTTGCTAGGCGTTCGTTTTGATCAATAAATATTTGAGTGTTCTCATTGGCTAAACTCGGCAAGGGCGGCAACCGTACGAGGCCTACACATACTTGCAGGTTAACCGCAGCGTGGTAGATTGCCACAATCACCGTTAGATAATCGACCAACCATGACAGAACGGACGTGGTGTTGCAAGTTAACAGATGTTATTTCGTTGGTGAATTTTAAGTAACTGAACACGCAAATCAAACTAGCAAAAGCGTAAGATAGTGACACTTCGCGCATCCAATCTATTTGCAAATGCACAAAGAACCAAACTGGTAAAGAGCATGTTAAAAATCGTGCAATCGAAATTGATCAAACTCAGGGCAGTCGCAACCTTGTGAATACAGTGTTTGAATTTTAGAAATTCAACAAAAAAAGCCTCGGGTCGTTATAACAGATACTTCTGAGTAAGTTACACAGTTAAGGAGCTAGTAGGTGGAATAATGGTTCGTTCACTGCCGACTAGCTGACGAACAAACAGTAAGTAGGGAGTCGGCTACGAATCAAGGTCTGGGTCGGTCGTTGCGAAATTTGTTCGGTTAGCCACTTAGGTACACAAAATTGTATAGTTACGCAACTTCTTATAAATCTCTTTTTCTTTCAACTGCGGCACACCCATTTCAGAAATCAAGACACTAGTACGTAAAATATATTTAGAAAGCACAAAGAATAGAGTTTTTTGTGTTACTGCAGAAAACTAGAAAAATTTAAGAGGCAATATTATATGTGCGCCGTGGAAGGCTGCCATTCGGAAACAAACAATAAGGAGTGTTCTTATTGCTTTTTAAAGGCACAACTACGCAGTTCTTTAGCACGTTCCTGAAGAAATAATCGAGTTGCACCCTTCTCGTCTTCTTACCTTCAGCTGAGCCGCAAAGCTATACATCCGGACAACCGTATGCTTGTGAGATCACCATGAATAGACCACATGAATGATTCTATAACTTTGTCGTCACCTGTTGCGTGTAATGTTTCAATGTTTCCCAAAGAAATCACCGACTTTCATATAATTATCAGTGATGGCCAACATTGATATTGGTTGGAATATAATATCACAGAACTACTTGTAAAATATTTCACAAATTGTGTGATCTGTCGATCGGGTTGTCAAATTCTCCTCAGATTAGTAAATAAAATTGGAACGGACAAATGCCAACCAAACCATCACGGTAGATGGCAAAAGCAATGAGTGTATAACGGGTAACGGTAGGTAACATTCATCATTGTCGTTTGATTCTCTATTTCAGCTTTCAGTGGGTTTGTTTTATGAGCATCACACACTGGTACAGCAAATGAACAGAATTCGAATGTGTAGGTGTTTCAATGTGTCAAGTTGTAGAATAATTTATTATGGCGCGTAAAACTAACTGAGTATCCATTCTTTATTAGTGTTTTCGTTAACAGTTTGGACTACTTGGCTTGAACAATATGAGGAACATTATAGCACTTATGATTGACGTAAGAGGAGTATGCTCATTAAGTTGCATTTAGAGATCATGTGGAAAAAGCCGTTAAGAGATGTTTGTCTTTTAATGGATAACAGCATTTTCTAGGGTTACAGTCCAGTTATTTTACTCCATCCAAAGCAAGGCAATGTCGGCTAATTACATTATACCGGAACCGTGCTAAGTTAATAATGACTGGCTGTTGTTCGATTAATTCATCGATCACCCGTTGATCTGCTCATTCACGGTGTCTGGTCATGCACCCCTCAGAAGGTAATTCGTACACTAGGCCAGACGGTGTATATTGTTCTCAATCCATCTTATCGGGGTGAACGGGGGCAAGCACACACAGTCAATTAACTGACCGTGCTTCATCCAAAAGTAAACCACATGGCAGGACAATCTGATTAAGCAGCTTAGAGTTAGGATAGAACTGGGATTATCACAACAGGGTTTTTGTTTTCTGAGTTCAAAATTCAACCAGTGGACTGCCAAGTTTCGAATGAAGATAACCTACATTAGAGAAATGAACCTCCTGTTCTCCTCTCACACAAAAATACCCACCAAACGGCACAGGGTTGCATCTTCGATACAGTAGCCGCCTCCAAGAACGACATTTTGTTCCCATGGGATCTAAACGTCGACTGAGTTCCCAGAGAAGTAGCTGGATTTCCTCTCTTCTTAAGTTAAGTTTAAAGTACCACCTAAAACCGTTAACAAGTTGAATGTGCAAGTCCAATTTGACCATATGTATGATCAAATGAAGTATCATTCACCCAATCTTTGGATTAGATGGACTGGTTCTGCCCACAACCGACAGGTATTTCTAACCAACTTCTATCAGCACCCATTCATCAATAATCTTCTCTCAAGCAGGACCACTACCAAAACACGGAATACTTGACAGAAATGCGTCACTTGCTGTTTCGAAGCCAGATGAAAGATGCAATGTTGTCATAATGGAAAATGACGGTTATATGTCGAAAATAAACACAACTTTGAAGGAACAACAAAGGTTTAGAGAGGACGGAACGACTGAAAACAACGTACTGCTGAAAAAGGCAAACAACCTGGCAAATCCAGATACTGCTGTTGTACAGTCATATCTCTGAAAATCCATTTAGGTATGTGAAATCAAGTGATGTGGAGACACCAAAAATATACAACGATAGAGTACAACTGCGAGTAATTTCGTTTATGGTCAACTCAATGTAACGCAGTCACTCGGTGGCTAGTTGACATTCCGGATCCCATTCACGAAATGTTACCCACCAACGCGTAAAACATTCATTTGTACTGACAAAGACACTAGGGACAGATGTCCGCGAGTTCTCAATTCACGGATTTGGCTGCCGTTGATCCCTTTGTTACAAATATTCATTTTCGTGGGACGGTTAAAATTTCTTGTGATTCCATTTCTAACCAAAACCACGATATAGAGATTCCATTCGAATAGTCCACGAATGTCACTCTGCTCCGTACAGAAAACATCATTACTACCGGCGAACCTTCTTATGGACAAATAAACGGAGGCTTATGGGTAGTCCATTAGATTCAACATTAGCTGATATCTTCTAGGGAATAATTGCACGACAAGTTCCAGATAATATTGCCGACGTCTGAGTGTACAAATGCTACGTTGGTGTTATTTTTGATTTTTCTCTGATACCGATCAATTTGATTTGTTTTTAATCCTCTTAACTCCATTCATCGAAAATTTTCGTTGTCTCACGAAAGTGGATTATACAGAGGTTTAGCTTTCTTAGATACACTCATCACCAGGTATGAAGATGAGAAGTTACAGTGATTGATCCATCGTGAAGCAAGGTTGGGTGGAAAATATCCTTAGTTCTCCAGTTTTTCACCTTAGTATACAAAGCGTGATTGTGTTAAGACGTTATTTCATAGGGTCAGGAGTATTTGCAACCCTGATAATCTGGAGACGGACGCGATATGCCAAAGACGTTAATGACAAGGAGATACCCTGTAAAATTGATAGAAACTCAACATGATGAGCAACTTCAACGGTTCAGTCAAAACAGCTCAAGAGCTCTTCTAGAAGGATATATATCTCTACTTGTGCTACTCGAATGAGATAATCAGACAAAACTGAAGCCTGTCCTATCCCATACATATTCGGCTGCCCAATTACACTCGGTTCAAATTATCAAAGGACCAGTTCTGCATAACCGCGAATGCAGTTTGTTTAACTTGTGTGTTTCTCACGTTCACTTGCAGTTACCGTGACGTTTACATTGGCATGACAGATAACCGCCTCAACGGGTGGCAGAACACGTCCGGAAATCGTTAAAACAACTGATGACAATAAACTCACTCCGGTGAATCCGTTACCCGAAATCCCTCATCGTCCAAGCCTAGACAACTCATGACCAGATCACCGAGATGATCTAGTTAGCCTATTCTAAATACTACTACGCAATCAAATTTCAAAGCTGCGGACTTTCATGTTGATCAGAGCTCACCAATTGGTGTTATGTACACAAAAGTGACTGAATCGACCGATCGGGTTGCCGTGGTATCGATGACACAACACTTTAGGGGAATGTGTGCGCGTCCACAAACTGACTACATCCATTTGTGTGTGTTATTTCCGCGTGATTCGTCATTGACCTTTCCACACGAGTTGTGTGTGTCTATCGATCAATCGTTAGCTATTTGGATTGACGACCTTATTGACCGTGGGAACCAATAGTGCACGCTAGTCTTGTTCATACAGTACGTACTGTCGTACGTTCGAGTGGCTGCTCTGTACCCGCATATGATGTTGCAACAAACCGTCTTATTAGTCTATCGTCATTCTGATGAGCAGTGACATAAAAGTCTTTCGTATATAATCTGCATGCTTTACGTTTGCGACGAGTGAGAATAAGCGATATGAGTACGATCTGGTGATTAAACCAAGGTTGTTTTGCATAAATCGTCAAACCAAACGTGTGCTGACGCTTACTACTATGATGTCGTCAGGACCGTTCTTAGTATCCCAAAGTACCAGTGAATATCGGATAGAAAATATCTTTAGTGACCCTCGTTCGTGGAGCGTTATAACAATTAGGCAGCCACATTACAGCGGTGGTGACTCATACGTCTAGGCAAACTGAAACAATATTTGCAAATTAGATGCACGGTTGGCGGCATCCGATTCGGATTAGCCTGTCACAGTGACCGAAGCCAAAGGACGCCTGCGCTTAGCCATCACTACAATTGGCTTGCGTTGCACCAAGTGCAGTTCCACCAACACACCACATATCCAGTGTAAAACCGAAGGAATAAGACTGGGAGGTGTGCCAGTGGGGCCTTTGTGTCCAGCCGGCCAATGCTGGTTAGCCACTTGATTGGCTAATAAGGAAAGGAAACCCCTATCTCTCGGAAACTAAACAGAGAGAGGCTGCAATGACGAGATCTA
>QNGE01004681.1:7504-18620 GCA_008508345.1 Paragonimus westermani | reverse complement strand
TTTTCGCCTATCCACCCTGCCATGTGCAGCAGATAGGGCGACCCTGTTTATCCTGCGCGACGGCCGATGCAGTATACTATTTGGTTTAGTTTGTATCATCATCATTGTAAGTATGGGCTTCGGATACTGCCAGGACGCCCAGACCTGTGCAGGAGAGCGATTAGGGCCCTCAACCAAAGCCTTTGGCTAAAAAGCCTGAACCGCAAGGCAGCAGCTGTCTCACACAGACACACACACACGCGACGGCATCAAACACCACTGTACACACGATCCCAACAACCAGACACACAGTCAGTCCAGGCAGAAACAGGCACCTACCCAACGAAGCCACAACACACAGTCTCCACACACAACAAACGCACGCATCTGCTTTTTGTCTGGCTGTTCCCCATCGGCCAATCTGACAAGGTTGAACCCGCAAGGACCGAAGTGCTAGTCAGCACAGCCCTCCGGATCAGAACAGCACGCAAGCCTGACCACCACGCCAAGGTAGCAGAAAAGGTCAGGAAATTAGATGCACAACAGCATGGTCACATGCATAATTATCGTCGATCTTAACAATGGTGGCCGCCATACTGGACGCTTGGCTTTCACTGGGTTGAGTCCCATTCACTTTGCAGTCGATAAAACGAAACACGCATTCCCTTGAGGTCATGAAGTATGCCGCTGCTGCTGAATGTGGACCATCGTTCACGCGTCTCAATAATTACTTGATAGAATTCTCTCCAACGTGGATTTTGCCAATGCGTATCTGAAAACACGTTCTCACACAGACTTACATTAGACCCACTGAGACCAGTCAATTACACGCTTGGTTTCTGTACCAAAACTGGTATAAATCACGCTTGCTTTCCGAGTCGCTTAGACCAACTGCAGAGTAGCTTCTAGAGAGAAGTGTGCTCGTCGGGTTAGAAGTGGCACTCACCCGCCTGACTGAAGACTATTCGGGAAGAGTAAAATGCACTTCACTGATCCGCACTGTGGTTACTATGTCAACAGCCTGGGGTTAAATTTGATGAGACCGCCCTACTGTTTAGTCTTAGAAACATTAGATTCACCTCAGCTTCTAAAAAGCGTTTCGAGTGTGGTTTTAGGAGGTTCGCTTCTTTAAAGGTAATCCACGCCGACAAAGGTTTTGGTAAGTGGCTTTTATTGGATATTGATTCTTCTCTGGGTAGTATTACAGGCTTCGGAAACTTTACCCCCACAAGCCTTGATTAAAGTCCATAGTACGAAGACAACTAATCGTGCTCTACCGTATTACTTACCAAAAGTCAGAATCGGACGTAAGAGCCAGGCTCATGTGATTGAAAAACAAATGCACAGCTTTCGATACCTAATACGACGGGTGCGAACTTAAAGTTAAACTTCGCTTTCACTGTTAGAAAAGTCAAGGGGCAATTGTCTTAGTTTGTTCAGTGTGACAGCACTACCAGTCGGACTATGCACGTAGCTAAAAAACGTATCCTCTCAATCAATTCAAAATGAGCGTCCAGGGCTTGCATGCTCACTCGCGGTTAATATTATCCTCCACTCTTACTCCCATGCACTCACTGAACTCAAAAACCAATACGGAAGCGACCAGCATATTTATCATCAGGGAATTAATTGATAAGGTTTACGCCCTTATCGTTGTATTTAAGTCACTCAGCCGGGGCTCATTTCATCAAATCTCCTTTCAGATCTCCAATCAGCCATTCAGCGAAGAGGATGGTTGTATTCTTGTTTGTCACTATTCGAGCTCATTTAAAGCTTGCTAAACTGGATAGCTATCCTTGGTAAGTGATATCACATCCTGTTCAGTCTCATATGCATGTAACAGTGTGCCGTCCTGGTGAAGGTGTTGGCCCTGAGAGGGCTCCTATTCCAGCGGTGCATCACAAGAGCAGCCTGTTCTCCCTTGACGCGCCCCATCAACCGACTGAAGTAGATGGTAGACACCAGACATCGAACCTATTCCCTGTCTTCAAATAAACTTGCACAAATAACTTGATTACTTAGTTCACTGCGCCATGGGAGACGTCGCATTGCGCGCTTAGTCTGCGTGTTGCGTGTGACAAACTATCGATTGGTTTAGTGGTCCATGTCAAACGAACTCTGTTTTTTTTCAACCGCATTCTTGTTAGGTGTCTAGCCAGTGGGTAAGAAATTCACAGTCGAAACTCTAAATCGGGCAACAGTACAAAAAGCGTTTTAACTGATAACTAAAAGCATGTGTTTTAGGTCGTCGTCGTGAAGAAATATCTATATGGTTGTTGTTCTAGTTCTTCTGGTAGGTGAGTGACTAATTGTTCCCTCAAAACTGATGCCATTTTTTCACATGCAGCGGTATGGTAATCCAAGCACAATTACACTATGGACCTTACCGCAATGCACCCATAAGTGGTCCGACAGATTGATTTAGTGAGTCACAGGAACGGTGTCCTAACGAACTGGTAAGCGGTTCATAATGTGGTTGTCAAATTACTCACCACAGACTGCGATTAGTCTTATTGTTTGTGCCGGGAAGGAACGAATGCCATGTTGTCAACACTTTAATAAGTCCGTAGCGTGCGTGAATCTCACATGAATCATGGGGATTAAAGATTTCCAATCAGGAGTTCTCTCATTGAAATGTCATTGATTGCTTGCATGAAGCAATAGTTATACAATAAGTATACTCACTGACTTACTGGTGAGTGCCTTGAAATCAGTGATCTAACATGCTTATGAAAGCGGATGTAAGGATGTCCACTAGTACTTCAACTATAAGTAAAGAAGATTTGGTTACCGCTGCTTGATGTGTTATTTTGTATGTGCTGGTGATCTCTACGTTTTAACCACTAATGTAAAAAAACAGAGGTGCACAGTACGAGTATGCGAAAGAAGTTAAATTGAAAATTTTGAACTTTGTTTGTCAGGGGGACAGCAGATACACGCTGAGAGAGCATGCGAAGTTAACAGACTTCCACACCATGCCCACTATGAGACCGCATACTAGACAGAATCAGCATTGATCGCCTTCAAATTCCATTGGAGATGGAAAAGTAGGTGCATATCTCTCTTTTTATCTGGTTAACTTCGTTTGTTGTGTGTGTCTGAAGATATTGTAGCGAGAAGACGTTCAATAAGGCACAGTCATTATTGTCATATTACGAGTGCGCTCGCATTCATGTATCTGAAGTCCGGGCCACAACAACCTCTGTTTCCGCTTACACGTCGTATGCATTTTGGCCTGGCTTGTATGTGGCCGACGCCTTCTGTTAGAGGTTTTCTCGCTTACTGAGCGGATTTCTTTGGGAGGTGGCTCACCCGGTCGCACATGCTGTCCCCTATCCGCTCGTTGTGGGATTTGGAAATAACTCCCTGCCGCGTTGAGGTATTCTGCCTAGAGTTTGAGTATCCGCACCTTCGGTTTGGTAATCGACCACAACATGTTTCTTATGAAAAATGGTAGACATATCGGCAACCAGTGAAAATAACCTACTGATATCAAGTAGGCTTCCAGTTAAAACCCTCGCTAGCTATGAATCAACGCCATACTGCTTCGTTGTTAATTCAATTATACAGTACGTACATATAAACAACTTTGAGTACAGTGTGCACTTTGACGCACATAAAAGTCCTGAAAAACCACAAATACCATAAATGGATGACATAAACCTCTTGATAGAACACTGAGCAGAGACACGTTTATTGTCTGTCGCGCAGTTTCACTGTCATGGTAACCACAGTACTCAGTGACCACGTGACCCGGCGATTGCTTTCCGCGTCTTAAACCGAGGCGTGGTACCACGGGCTAAAATCCACGTTGTGCACTAACAGCATGGTAGAAGTTCATTTAAAGAAGTGAACAACTCGGTTGTAACTATTTCCCAAGTTTATTTTGTTCTGATAACCCATTAAAGTAGGGACTTACGGCGAAATAGACGATGAGTCCCAAAGGCCTTGGAGTTAGACAGAAGGGTCATACAAACATACATCAAACCACTTGACAAACCTGCGGGATGCTACAAGCTCTTGGAAGTGGACACCTGAATAAAATGGAACTGGCAGAAGGGTGCAGATATTTCTTCGAAGTAAGGTAGCAATCCAACTGGCGCCTCAAAAACCATCATAGTTTTCAGCTTGTATGTGTATAACGTGACAGAGACGATATTGACAAGCAAAAGAAGTGTCCCACCACAAACCCCAGTGGATAAGGCGGCATTCTCAAATCGGCCATCAGACAACGTGTGTAAAGCGATCACATGGATAGTCAGATTATTCCAATCGATTAATCGTGCCACACATTAAAAAGTATTGACAATTAGGAACCCATCGCCAGGTAAAAAATCACGTTTATTGTAGATCGAGATTACTGAGATCACACATACGCGTGGGAAGAAAGATTACTGAGGACGGTGAACTGGTGATATTGAACAAGAAGGTCAGCATAAGAACTTACTGCAAAGCTATTCTGTTTTTCATTCGTTTCTCCAAAAATCTGGAATCAGCTACCGGCTGCTCATAACAGTAACGTCCAGCCTCATTGTATAGCATTGAACGAACAGTTCAAAGTGAAATACTAACCCATGGGAACTGCTGTTGCTCATTTTTGCAAGATGGTGCACATAATCTAGGGAAATGCGGCTGATTTTTATCGATTCTAAAGAGCGCGGAATAGTATTGTGAAATTCTTAAGAATTCTCCAAGTGATAGATATGAGGCTAACAATGTAGTGAGAGGCGACTGTTGAGAAGCGCACATCAGCAAACAATTTTTCGGATGGAACGAAGTAATCTGATCAGTCCAAAGGCTAAACAATATTCGCTATCGTAAATTAGGATGCCTGAAACAGGATACTGATCTGGGGGTATATATTGATTTTCAGTTATTTGAGCAGTGAGCAAATTTCAGTTTGCACAGAAGGAATTTTTTTGTTGTATTGCATACTTGACATGTCAGAGGAATTTATTAGCGTGAGCGGTTAACTGCGAATCAGTTCAAAGACCGATAAACAAGTATGTCATAACGAGCAATGTTCATGGTCTACTAAGAGGTGGTTGACCGCGCCAATCAACAGATAATTGTCCCACCAGTCCCCAAATAAGCGTCCGCCTGTTCGCTCAGAAATGCAACTCTTCAAAGTCCACCGCACATAGGATACTCAAAAATACAACGATCAGCCCTATCGGGAGGCTGATTACAGGAGCTTCGGTTTTCAGGTGCAGACAAACGTTAATCATTCTGTACGTGGTATTTGCCACAGAGGTATGTATATTCGACAGAATTTGCTGACAGAGTAATATTCTTTCTGAATGAATTCGTGCAGAAGCCCCATTTTTATCACATCAATAATCCTAATCTGTTTGCTCCAATTGATGCCAACAGCCGAAAGTTTATGGTTTGGGCGGGGTTCGTTGAAACACGGATTATGGCGTCTTTCTCTTTTTGTTAAAAACGTTACAGGTAAACCTTCTATTCATTTAATCGCTTACAAACTACGGTATTCCCATTTTCAAATGTTGCGCGGGGACGATTGTGAGTACTTGAATAAGTTTGTTTTCAACAGTATGGCGCAGCACCAATGTTGTATTTCTAATCGGATTCTATCAACATTATGCCGTACATGCAATAACAGCCGTGGGGAAAACACTTGGCTAAGACAGAGTACACTGGATTCTGACGTGTGCAAGCGGTGACGTCATTCTTGAGTGTGTTGAGGAGTACGCCGTTGATCGGTGAAAGCGCGACCAATCGAAACGCGATCTGAGTCAGCGCGAATTGGGGACAGAGGCGGCCCAGCCGCGTGCACAAGTACGCCTTAACTCGAAAGCTGGCCGAAACCGCAGTGCGTGTTCTGTCCTTTGAGAAGCTGACCGGTGTCTTTGTGTTGGTGTGTCGGGGAGACCATAGTGTGGGCGCAGTTGTTCGTATGCGTGTGTACGCATCAGCGATGTGTACAACTCGTACGTGTAGGCTCGTGCGTTCCCGGACTACTGGCCCGAGCTACTGCGATCGGTCTTGACAGTAATCCTTTGCCGCTTCTTCAAGCGGACGAATGTCCTAGGCTGTACCGTCGACGATAGTTTTCTAAGTTGACTGTTGTGCAAGACGACGTTTCCAACGATGAGAAAGTCCACCAGCTGTTAGGAAAGCTGTGGCGTGCCCGGATTCTGGTGCTAACGACATGTGGAAGAATACTGTCTTTAAATCCACCTTCGAGAAGAACCGAGCGCCAGCCAGCTTGACCGTTAGCTAATTAGCCATTGCGGTTATGAACTTATCCACCACAATTAGACTACTTATTACCTTTAAGTCAATGCACACTGACACCGTATCGTCTGTTTTTAGCATCGTGACCATGGTGTGAACCACTTTGGAACCATTACGTTGTTCAGTCAAGCCGATCGAAACCATTTCCTCCCTGGAAGCAGTCAGTGATTCTCGCTTGGCCAGAGGAATCGGGAGCGGTGGTGTTATCGAGAATGGCTGTGTTGTTTCCTTAAGACGTGTCCGCTGGGGAGCAAGCGGTATTCGGTCAATAGCTTCCTTGGGAAAGTTGGGTTGTATTCCCCATGGTCGATGTGCTGCCCACCATAATCAGAACGTGTTATCTTGAAGGCCACCATTTCATTCCAAGCAAGTTCGAAGAAGCTCACATATATGGCAACAGTAGCCGGTGATGATTCGAGATACAGATCTCCGTCAATAAGGTCTCGACTGTGAACACATGAAATTGGGTAACTGTTGAACTTACTGGCTGAGGGATATAGTGCCAAACCACGTGAATTCTTTTCAGATAAACTTGGAATGATTGTTATCGGAGAAGCGGAATCCAATTCCATATTAATAGTTAGTCTACGGCGGAGTGCACAAGTGGCCACCTTTCAAATGTCCGGTGAAAGGAGCATGGGACATGAAAACTCGTGCTGTTACTCCCTAGTGAGAGTAGAATTATCTACTGAGTAGATATGTTTCACCAATAACGTTGACAAATCATCACCAGGAGTATCTTCACTCATTTACGCCACTTGAGATCTGCAACGTCGAGCAAAGTGTCCTTGTTTGTTAGTTTTTTCAGTCAAGTTTACCAATCGTGCATGCCTGACAGTCTGCCTTACTTCGGTTACCGCCACAGCAGTAACACATTGGAAAGGTTGTGGGCAGTGTGGGAAGGGAACGCTGTATCTTACTAATGTCAAGACTGTTCGTTTTCCCACTGAACACTGTAGTGTTCAACTGCTGCTGACTTAGTGTTGGCGAGGTTAACAACCCGGTTCCAGAACAACTTAGATATATCCTCGGTACGTAGTGTCTCACGGATGTGATTAACTTTTATTCCAGGGATGAGTTGCTGGGTCAGCATAACATTTTCGAGCTTATTCTCTTGAATCCTTGAATAATCACATAGTCGGACTGCTCGGTTCGGACGGGATATAAACTGCTTCAGTAGTTTCAGAGCGTCCTGTTTCGACTGACGAGACTTGAGTTTCCCTGTGAACATGCTCGCTCTACATCCCGACGATCAGTTAAGTATAACTGTAGCATCCTTTAACGAAGTTTTCGACTGCGAATCAAATGCATCGAAGTGACCTTGCTCTTTGTTGTCCAGCAAACGGCAAATCAGCCTTAGTTTCTGGCTTTCACCAGCGGTCGGTAGCGAATCCAAGTACTTTGTAAATGTGGCTTCCCACTGAGCTCAAGTACCTTCGGTTGGTTATATGACAGTATACGCCAATAAGGCTCTGGAGGTTGCGGATTATAAGCCATCTGACAGGTTCGTTTAAGGCGGTGTCTGTGTTGACTTCCTATTCAGGTGCAGTCATCACTGAGCCATCCAGGCACTGACAGCTGTGGAGAAAACATGTGACTCCCGAAATGCACACCATATTGTGACATTTACTGGCGATTGGCCTAACCCCTAAGTGCTTTGAAGAGTAGCCGTTGGTCGATAAAGCGCGATCACTTGTAACGCAGTTTGGGCCTCCGCCCGAATTTGGGGCACACACAGGTAGCCGTGACTTGTACACAAACACACTGCGTACTGTGTACGGAATATCTGGAAGAAACATTTGGGGCGACGATGAGTCGGTCGAGCTAAACTGCGATCGTTAAATAATACACATCGGACGTTTCTGTTTGGGGCTACCTCAACTATCGGATCTACAAAGAACGTCAAGGAACGCTGATAGGACTCAGAATGGTCATAACCTTTGAATGCAACGCAACCCCCGATGGTACTCCCAAATGCATGCTGTCATAATATCTAAGAAAACATCTTATGTAAGCAAAGCCACGGACATTATTTTGAGCATCTCTTATGAGCTTGTTGTTTCGATACAAAGGATTTTTCCTCTTAGTTTCCACGTGACCACCGTCCTCTTGGTCACGGTCCGTCAGTGTGATCCAGTTCCGGCATGATATTTAGTCCAGTCCAATTCGCGCACGGCAATTTTCGAAACAATGGAGGTTTACGGGTAAAAAGTACCTCAATCCTCACAACAATTTTGAACGAACCGTCCACGCCGATCTCAATAAAGCAGCAAGTCACCGTCACCACGACACTCATATACAAATGAAATTGGCAACTAAGACATACTGACATGAAACAGTACGTCACGGTTCAGTAACAAAGCCACAACAATGACAGGCTCCCAGCGACGCTTGTCTTGTCGGTAGCGCGGTTATAAACCACCACGTTAACGTCTACAAATGGTACGGTAAACTTAACTAACTTAACTTAACTAAACTTAGCTTGAAAACACAGCATGATATGTTTTGCATTCTATGAAAAGACTGTTGGATTTCGGTTAGCCTTCTAACAGTGTGATAATCTGTGTCATTCATGAAGACAGCATTTGATTGTCCATCGTTTGTGATAGCTTAAGTCGTTAGGAAGATGTCGTGGTTTTACTTTATCAGATCGCACGCATCCGTGCATGCTGGTTCCCAGCCCAGCTCTGCCTTTCAGGCGCTGAGACTGCGTAGTGAGGACGAACGATCACACTACTACTCTGTAGTGGGGCATGGGCGTGTATTTGGACTTTGAAGTAACCGTAGGAAAAACACAAGAAGAAACATTGGAGTGCAGTTCTTCGTGGAATCGTTCTGCGTACATACAAGAACCGGGCACTGTCAACCGTTGTAACTGTGGCGTCCTGGGAGCAATACTATATGCAAATGAGTGTCATCGTGTTGAAGCTCATAACCCATTCATTAGTCTTCCGACCAAGCAAACCTCATGCCATTCGTGTTCCTAGCTCACAAAAACCGTTAGAGAGAAGTGTCAGCAACCTGGTGTTACAAGTCCTGGACCGTGGTGGCCGGAACACTAGAACAACGTAGCCGAGCGGCCTGATTCATTGCATTCTGATGAATTCGGGTCCGAAAGATAAGCTGAAGGTCGTGTTCTCAAGTGAATGTTTGTGTGAGTCGGGCGAACCCGCGTATATCGAAGTCGATCAAAGAAGACTACGCCGCAAAGAACTGGAACATAGTAACCAAGCCCACCAACGAGACACCCCTTGTTTATCTTAATATTATTTAATGCAGATTGTTTGTCTGAATTACGAATTTTCAGCCGATTACCTTTCAATGGGTGAATAATCGACGCAGATCAACGCCGAGTTAACTGCTATCACAGATTACACTATGCGAATTTCATGTCGCGCACATCCTTCATCTGAAGATCATAATCAAACAGGCAATTCCCACTTAAAACGCTACACGGAATCTGGAAGTGAACACCGAGACTAGAAAATTAATTAAACAAAACAAGGGTACTCTCCTAGTATAGTTGATACACGCGTTCTCAATGTCTTAACAAGAGGGAGTTACTTAACAACGGTTGGGAAAATAGTAACATACATGTTTGTAAAGTTAGTGCAAGAAGGCTGCTCTGAACCTAAGAACAATTGAAACATGCAGGCAAATAAACTGTAGAGAACTGTTGTAATCCTTGACCCAGTACACTGGTTCGTCCACGGTATAATAAGACGATTGATAGGAAATCGGGTTCTGCCCCCTGATTTAATTAACACGGCAATCTTGGTCCCGAAAATAAGCGGCGGTCCCCGTTAATTGCGCTCAAGACAAACCAAAAGACGGGTGCAAAAAGCAACTTTGTTCGGCTTCGAAACGTGTGCAACAAGGAGAAAAATTGCATGGTATTTATAGGATGCATAGTGACCTACCAACATTCTCGAATCAGAAAACCGAAGGACAGACATCAAAAAAGCAGTTAAGGTCACTAAACCACCAATGAGCGTAGCGGAATAAAGGCCAGACAAGTAAAAACTAGTGGAGGTCACCTCTCGAATGTTCACGACATTTCCGCTCATTATGATTGGATAGGATCGTCTTCTTGAGGAAGGAGGCGGTTTTGGACGGAAAAAATGGGTTCCTCTAACAGGAACACACTGGAGTGTAATGGCCCAATAAACGGGATGGTTTTTCTAGAGAAGGAGCCACAATTCGTATTAAACTACCCATACAGCCATTGTAACAAGCGTCAGGATAAAGTGTCGGTTGTAGAAAGCTTACACAATCCTGATATGCAACGTGTTGCACAACCTAATGAAATCATGCATAACTTTTCCTTGAGAGAATGAACCATTTCAGTTCCCCAAAAGTATTCCTTAAGTAGATGTGTCAACCTAATCCTATAGAACAGCTGTTTCTAGACAACAGATAGCTGGAATTCCAGCCCACTGATTGGAAGAACGCGACTGCGAGCAATGATGGGTGTCTCAGTTATCCGGTTATCATCGGTATAACAACTGGTAATCGAGAGAGCCCACTGCGACACCGTCGCATATTCCAACAACTTGCTCTACTCACTGGTATCTAGAAAAATATTTGTAGTGTAGTGAGGAAGATCGATCGCAGTATACTATTCACACCACCACCATTCAGTAGTGGGGCAAGAGAACGGATTTCGATATCGAAACGGCCAAGGGAAAAGTACAGAAAAGAACACTGGAGTGCAAAATCGCGTGAAATGGTTCTTGCTACACAAAGGAACTGGACATTAGCATCCGTGGCAACCGTTCTGTTGAAACGCATAACCCACGGATTGGTTTTCCGAGTAGGTAACACTTGTGAAATCTGCGTTCTTGGCTCACCACAGTTGATGTCGTGGCCGCAGCTGTTT
>QNGE01004680.1:39544-57117 GCA_008508345.1 Paragonimus westermani | reverse complement strand
AATGAGTGTTTCTGTTCGTAGTCCCGTTGAGACGCATATGTCGGTGTTGGTTTCCCCAAATAAATAACGTCTGTGCCATCCGCCTTCTGGGTTCACAACACTATGGCGGCTGGTTTTGGCTCGCCGTTTCCTAATCTACTTCTCTGTGAAACTGTGACATTTTCACACACCTTTCTCGACTAATATGTTTTTGTGTGTTCTAAATGGCTATTTTAGATGTCATGCGATTTTTTTGTGTACGGAAGAGGTTCGGTTCGAACTTGAAGAGTGTACTCAGAAACAAATTTTCGGTAAAGCAATCGGTGGTCCTTTGGCTTGTCCTAAATTAGCGGATATTTTCTACGGATTGATAGAAGGTTAAGTTTCCAGCTCTACTTGTACTGTTGATCTATACTCGAGCTATTCAAGTAATGGTTTAATGTTTCTCTTCTTCTACATAGTTCGCTGTTTTCTTGGTTGCATGACAATTAAGTATCAGTGGTGACAATGATGAACACGCTACGTGACATTCACTGCAAGCCACATTGTTCGGTCAGTCTTCTGAGTTACATTCCTTTGCACTCACACATGATAACAACGGTCCTGTGAAAGTGTATCACAAGACGAGATAGATGTATTGTAACATTTGAACTCGTCATGTTAACCCTGACTAACCAACCGGCTCGAGTCGATGATTAGGTTCGGCGCAGTAGAGGCGGAACACCGGGAGCTACGATTACGGTTAGTTTCTCATGGGCGGGAATACCAACAGATAATATCGGACTGTGGTTGGTGGAACCTGAATATCACTCAAGCGAGTGCGGCTTTTACAGTCCTATAGACTTTCTTAGTCATCTCTTCTCGAGTGGAAACTCTGTATTCGGGTTTCACCTTTGCCAGAATTCGCCAATGATGCATGTTCCTCCAAGGACCAGGATTTGAGCGCCTGTCACGCTTTTACAGGGCGACCGTGTCGACCCTTACATCTTTGATCTCAAGTTAAGAATGGCCGAATTATAATATGCCGACGCTCAACTGTATTCACTTGTGAATAATACGTACACTTCCCAATTACCTACAGTGGGGACAAAGCACCCGTCCAATAAACCGCAGTCGTTGCCACTGGTACTTTCATCTAAATTTCTCGACCACTCAGTTTGTTATTTCGGCTAACTGACCATTTCTGTCTATGAGTCCCCGTGATGATATCCGATGCGATTCTGTACTGGAACTGGTTTACATGATGCTGGCACCCAGTGGCACTGTTTGGGTCTGCCGTCACGGCCATCAGCTGGTTTATTTGCCGCTTGAAGATATTACAAGCCGGACGAAGGCTGTTACCTCAGAAGCAAGCCTCATTGCTGAAATCAACGCGGTGTGTGGACAATCCCAAGCACCTCGGCGGACTTTCTTCGTCAGTGCCTTGCACCGAGTTCCGATATTAATGCACGAATTTGTTCAAAAATATTGCCATTTTCGACAGCCCTTTCGCTCTCACGGAGGAAACTGCCCTGATTCATTAACATGCAAAGCTGTCCACAGGACTGTGGCGCGACGTCTTCTCGAGGTATTGACGTTCAGTATTGTTTAGCCAGGACTTCATTTCCGTCGCAAGGAAGCTTGACCGGATACCAAGTCTCTGTAAGATGTCATCGTGGTTTAAGCGTTTCCTCAATGCTTAGATTGCATAAGACGTGATAGGTATGCCATCGGTGAGGCTGTCGGCCATTTATACTAGGATTTTATCGACAGTAAAGTGTACTACTGGTTAAATGTGTACGCTTTGCGGGGTCCAGTTTTCTGACATCAGTTCGATCTTATGTAGATGTGCATAACAATTCTTGGTTTTTGTATGAAAATCAACGTCCCACTGAAGGTGCTAACGTATGTCATTCAGATAGATGTGCTCTCCTAACATCTGATCAGCTATTGTGCAGAGATGGTGCAGTTGAGGTGTGTGTTGTTGAGGTACAACCAAACGGTTGATGTGATAAAAACAACCTATCCACTTGAATGCAGGTTTCCTTCTGGCGCGAGAACCGGTAAAGTTTCTCCTTCACTTCAGATCGGTAACCCATGGGGAAGACAGAGGTCAGTGTGATGTGGTGCTGCTTTTTATCTGTTCAGGTCTTTCTTTGATACAAGAATCACCCTTTTACCATAGCTGTATTGTTGCACCATCTTGAGTCTTGTGAATGTAAATTCATAAAGGAATTTTATGTGTCAGAATGTAAAGATGTAAACTTATTAACTGTTGTACGATTCTCAGATCTATAAAGTAGACAATAAGTTTTTGCTATCTCTTGTAGACATCAAGTGCAAAAGGTATTGCCAGAAACTATGAACTCTGCAGACATGCTTCCTCAACTTACTTTACAACCCGCATTTATCTGAAGTTCGAAGACACCATGGTGAACCAATGAAAGAAATGACCTAACTTCGTCTTCTACTGCAGAGAATAATTGGTTTTTCAATTCCGCAAAACCCTCACCTTATATGTAGTTGTTTTTATCAAGATTACACTTCACTTGTACGTCTTAGTACACAGTTCCTCTCCATTGGTGTAATAATCGTATAATCTTGTCATATTTTGTTCCTACACCGTATCTTCCCCTTCCCTATCCAACTGATTCCCTCACATATATCGTTATTCTAATCGACCCTTCCGTTCGTCACATTACAGACCACATGCTACGTTTTCTGGTTGATTAAAGCCTTCCTATCCGGCGTTGTCTTTTCACTCTCTCGGTTATTCTTATCGGAACTATTCGTTACAATTTAATCAACCAGAAAATAATGGATCGCCTCCTACGACCGGATCGATTTGATGCTGATCCAAACGCTATGGACAGTGGTGACGTCTGGGAACACTGGTTATATACTTTTTCCAATTTTCTCGAATTGATTGCCTCTCATACCCCTGACAAGCTGAAAACACTTATACATTTTGTGTCCCCCACCGTGTACAAATTCATCTCTCACTGTACCGATTATGATTCTGCTATCACCACTCTCCACTCTCTCTACATACAACAAAAGAATGAAATTTTTGCACGCCACCTTTTAACAACTTGTAAACAAACTCCCAATGAAACTCTTGACCAGTTTATGCAAAAACTCCGCAATCTTGCTAAAGATTGCAATTTCAAAGCTGTCAGCGCAGAGAAAAATCAAGAGGACGCCATCCGCGATGCGTTCATAAGTGGACTCTTATCCAACTCGATTCGCCAAAGATTGCTCGAACACAAAACCTTAGACGCGAAAACCGCTTACGACCAAGCGAAAGCTTTAGACCTGGCCCAGCAACAATCGCATTCGTTCGCCCAATCTCAGTCTCCGATTTACAATACAGCTGCTACCGACACCTCACAACATACTGCCGAGAAATCCAACAGTCACTGCGAAATTACACTAGCTGCAGCCCGAACTAACTGTTTCTTCTGTGGCTATGACCGACACCCTCGCCACAAATGCCCAGCCAGAGATTCGGTCTGCAAATCATGCGGAAAACGGGGCCACTACCAAAAGGTTTGCCGCTCGGCTACACATTCGAAACACACGGCATCAATTTCTCCGTTCCTCACCTCCTCTGTCATCTCGGTTGCAGCTCCAAGCAGCCTTACCAAGGCTATCACTGAAGTGGTAATCAATGGGATAACCTTACAAGCACTGGTTGACACAGGGAGCTCAGAAAGCTATGTTTCTGAAGCGGTCATACTCCGAAATCAATGGACCAGACTGCCATCAAGCAACCAAATTGTCCTGGCTTCCACACAAATAACCAGTAGCACCAAAGGCCACTGTATTGTTTCATTATTCCATAAAGGTACATTTTACACAGATGTTAAATTGTCCATTCTTCCCAATTTGTGCGCTGACGTGTTATTAGGGCATGACTTCCTACAGCGACACAGATCTGTGGAAATATCTTTTCAGGGTATACATCCCCCATTTTCGCTATGTGGTCTAGCTGCTGCTACTCTTCCAACTCCCTCTCTTTTCACTCAGCTCGATCCCTCTTGCCATCCAATCCGTACTAAGTCAAGACGACACAGTCACCACGATGAGGTTTTCATTCAGGCCGAGATCGAAAGAATGTTAAAAGACGGCATCATCGAACCTTCGCGATCACCGTGGCGTGCACAAGTCTTGATCACTACCAACGATCGCCACAAACGTCGCATGGTCGTCGACTATAGCCAGACTATTAATCGATTCACCCACCTGGATGCCTATCCCCTCCCTCGTATCGATGATATGGTAGAAAAAATTTCGCAGTTCTCTGTTTTCAGTACGCTGGACCTCCAGAGCGCTTATCACCAAATCCCCATAAACAAAAGCGAAAGACAATATACCGCATTTGAAGCGTGCAACGGTCTATACCAATTCTGCCGCATACCTTTTGGAGTGACCAATGGTGTTGCATGCTTCCAGCGAGCGATGGACGAGCTGATCCGTCGAGAAACGCTCATGGGAGCCTTTGTCTATGTTGACAATATTACTGTATGCGGGAAAGACGCAGTTGATCACGAAACTAATCTCAGTCGGTTCCTGCAAGTAGCTGATAAATACGGACTGACATTAAATCGAAGCAAATGTGTTTTCGCTGCCAAAGAAATTCGTCTGTTAGGTTACGAAATATCCAAAGGATCCGCGAGGCCAGATCCCGACCGGTTCGAGGCGCTAATCAAGCTGCCTGCACCTGGAAACTTGAAAGCACAGCAAAGAGTGGTAGGAATGTTCTCATACTATTCCCAGTGGTTTTCCCACTTTTCAGATAAAATCCACCCGCTGATTAGCAACAAAAGCTTTCCCTTACCCAACGATGTACTTACTGCCTACGAATCTCTCAAATCCGAACTAGTTCAAGCCTCACTCTTTTCCATCTCCAGAGATATTCCCCTCGTCGTTGAAACGGATGCCTCAGATATAGCCATCTCCGCTACACTAAATCAGAGTGGCCGCCCCGTGGCTTTTTTCTCACGCACTCTCTCTGCAACCGAACGAAATCATTCCGCCGTTGAAAAGGAAGCTTACGCAATTATTGAAGCCATCCGGAAATGGCGACATTACCTGATTGGAACACACTTCAAGCTGCTAACCGATCAACGTTCTGTTGCCTTTATGTATGACACTAAAATTGCCAGTAAGATCAAAAATGACAAAATTCAACGTTGGCGGATCGAACTATCTCAATTCTCTTATGATGTTGTCTATCGCCCTGGTACTGATAATCCCGCGGCCGATACTCTATCTCGAGCCTTTTGTGCATCATCTCTTTCTATCGACTATCTTAAAAAGCTCCATGATTCTCTCTGTCATCCTGGAATTACTCGTTTGTTTCACTTCGTTCGAACAAAGAATTTGCCGTTCTCTCTAGACAATGTCAAATCTGTTCTTCAACAATGTTCTGTGTGTTCCCAATTAAAACCGAAATTCTACACCCCCTCTAATAGTCATTTAATTAAAGCGACACAGCCTTTTGAACGTCTTAGTATTGATTTCAAAGGACCGATTCCCTCTTCCACTCGCAATCACTATATACTAACTGTAATTGACGAATTTTCCCGCTTCCCATTCGCTTTTCCCTGTCCAGATATGTCTGCATCCACCGTCATTACCCGATTAACTGACCTCTTTTCCATGTTTGGAATGCCCTCATTCGTTCACTCCGATCGGGGATCTATGTTTATGTCGCAGGAGTTGAGACAATTCCTTCATGACCGCGGTGTGGCCACCAGCAGAACCACCAGTTACAACCCACAAGGCAACGGCCAAGTTGAAAGACTCAATAGAACACTATGGAAAACTGTTTCTCTCTGCCTGCATTCCAAAGCACTGAACATTGACCAGTGGGAATACGTGCTTCCGGACGCGTTGCACGCCATCAGGTCGTTGCTATGTACTGCTACCAATGCCACTCCTCACGAACGCATGTTTCTACATAATCGGAAATCGTCCGCAGGAACTAGTCTGCCTCAGTGGCTCGTTACGCCCGGACCAGTACTATATCGGAAGAATGTCCGGAACTCCAAATACGATCCCTTAGTAGAAGAAGTTGAACTGTTGGAGAGTAACCCCGAATACGCACACATTCGTCTTCCAGATGGCCGTGAGGAAACTGTATCCCTTCGCCAACTGGCTCCTTTCAGAAACACATCTGAACTACCACAGACCATTTTGTCAGACCCCATTCCAAACCCTTCTATTGTCGACACACCCTCCGTCATATCAGACACAATAGAAACTACTGGAATACCAGAAACAAGCGCTGAAGATCTTATCTCCAAGCAGCAAAGAGTTAGACCTTATTCACTTCGAAATCGTGAGGCCTGAACTTGCTTCACAGTTTTGCTATTATCGTTGTTCTAAGATAACCCACTTCATACGTTGGACATTTAACTCCTAGTAATCCACCTCTACTTTAAATAGTTTTTTTTTTCATGGCGGGGGAGAATGTCATATTTTGTTCCTACACCGTATCTTCCCCTTCCCTATCCAACTAATTCCCTCACATATATCGTTATTCTAATCGACCCTTCCGTTCGTCACATTACAGACCACATGCTACATTTTCTGGTTGATTAAAGCCTTCCTATCCGGCGTTGTCTTTTCACTCTCTCGGTTATTCTTATCGGAACTATTCGTTACAATTAGGTAACTACCTTACCTGGGTAGTTTTTCAACAGCCAGCCAGCATGGTCTGAGGTCGTCGTCCAACATAATTGGGGATGAAACGGCAAAATACAAACGCACGATCTGAATACAAGTAGATATTTCAATAAGAAGGACAGGCCGCAATGGAGTCAAGTCACCTATGACTAACAGCCACGCGGTCTATCTGAAACCACATCTGACTCGGATAAGGCGCCAGGTATAACAATGACGCGCACGGTGTCCGGAATTAGTGCTGGCTAGAAATAACCTGTTCGGCGCACAGTTGTAGCAGCCACTTGTCACTGGCCACAGGACGAGATGGCAGCCCAAATCTGTCACCTAAATGAGACTCGGCCAACGTGGGCGTTCATACTTCTGGCCAGAATGGCTGTCAGAACCATGTGTCGACCGAAGAGCAACCGGAGCCGAGCAAGAAGCGTCATTGACACCAAAGTCACTGCAGTCAGTTGGAGCATGGAAACAATGAAAGAATTTCTAAAGATTTGGCGTCTAGAACTGGCCTTAGTGGAACCTGCAAAGCGGATGGCACAAACTACTGTTAACAGGAATCTACCAATGTGGCTATGGCCTTTGTGCTGAGGACTGCACTTACTCTACTCTGAGCGGTGATGGCGGCCATCCAATCGCTCGATGTAACCAACATCGAGTAAACATTGCGGGTGTCGACAATTCCATACGATGACAACTATCTTGGACTCTGGTTTGCGAAACTCAACAGACATCGACATTCAAAGTGTCTAACACTCATGAGATAGTTATTTGTTGGTTCATCTGCCTTAGAACGCGAACGTTAGAAGCACTGATAGTGATTCGCACTTTAGGCGTGAGCAGCGCGAAAGGAAGGCTTGAGACTGAGTGGTAAGATAAGGCACGTGTTGGGACAGTGTTGTTGTGATTAGATACACCTGTAGTGGCAACCCGCAGAGTGATTACAAGAAATGGGATCGGAAAAGCTTAAGAGCTCAATTTGATAGGGCAGAGGGGGAGGGGTCAACAGTGCTAGACTCGCTCATTCTCCTGTAGGAGGTAGGGTAACGCGGTTTATACCGCGAGACGGCGATGTGATGTGGAATTAGTGATGTCATTATTCATGGTTGTATGTGAGCTGAGATACTGCCAGAAGGCCAAGGTCTAGATAGGAGAACGATTAGGGTTATCACTTGAAGCCCACAGTACGAAAGCCTGTGTAGTATTTTTTGGGAGAAAAATGCCTACTGTCTCCCGACTCCCAACCTGGTGGGCAAAAGAGGCTGGTTCGTCAGGCGTCTACTCACTGAACTGAACGGCATGAATGATTCTGTCGGCGTCATTATCATACCGTCCAGTTTAACCAAAAATGTCGTCGATATGCACAAGCCGTCACACCGCGTCAAGGCCCAACCTCATTGTGACCAGTTTAAGGAGGAGATCCGCCAACACATCAAACTCGTATAGAAGAGAACCCAGTAAGAGCTCCTGTGACCAAAAACTCCTCCAACGGGCATATGCATCGACTAAGAAAGAATAAGCCTATATTCTCCCCTCTGCCACTGTCTTTGTTGTCGTAGTTATTCGGGAGAACCATAACACGGTCTCCACTGTGGCACCGCGGAACTAGTACCCGGTGACCACACCTTAAGGCCGATATTTTGTAATAATTATTATTCATCATCATCATCATTATCATCATCAGACAGCAATACATCAGTGGTTCACACTAATGCGTAACTGCCACACAACCATGAAAAAAAGCAAAACCTATATAGAAAGAGATCAGGAAAAAGAAGGGGATTGGAAGAGACCTAACTACTGAAAATGACTACGTCCATATTCAAACATTCAACAACCGAGCTGTAAGTGAGAGCAAGGCGTCATCAGCGAGACAGCTTCCTTACGGCTTTCACTGCCCCGCGTCATTAAATGCACTCACTTCACAGACAACTCGGACAAACAACGACAACATTCACGCCACTGAGCTTGATTAGTCGCCTAGAGTCTCCAACCACCGATTCTGTGAGTCGCGAGGACCCCAGCCCGGAAGACGAACTCGATCTACAGTGGCCAACCCTTACGGTCATTACCCGATTAACTGACCTCTTTTCCATGTTTGAAATGCCCTCATTCGTTCACTCCGATCGGAGATCTACGTTTATGTCGCAGGAGTTGAGACAATTCCTTCATGACCGCGATGTGGCCACCAGCAGAACCACCAGTTACAACCCACAAAGCAACGGCCAAGTTGAAAGACTCAATAGAACACTATGGAAAACTGTTTCTCTCTTCCTGCATTCCAAAGCACTTAACATTGACCAGTGGGAATACGTGCTTCCGGACGCGTTGCACGTCATCAGGTCGTTGCTATGTACTGCTATCAATGCCACTCGGAAATCGTCCGCAGGAACTAGTCTGCCTCAGTGGCTCGTTAAGCCCGGACCAGTACTATATCGGAAGAATGTCCGGGACTCCAAATACGATCCCTTAGTAGAAGAAGTTGAACTGTTGGAGAGTAACCCCGAATACGCACACATTCGTCTTCCAGATGGCCGTGAGGAAACTGTATCCCTTCGCCAACTGGCTCCTTTCAGAAACACATCTGAACTACCACAGACCATTTTGTCAGACCCCATTCCAAACCCTTCTATTGTCGACACACCCTCCGTCATATCAGACACAATAGAAACTACTGGAATACCAGAAACAAGCGCTGAAGATCTTATCTCCAAGCAGCAAAGAGTTAGACCTTATTCACTTCGAAATCGTGAGGCCTGAACTTGCTTCACAGTTTTGCTATTATCGTTGTTCTAAGATAACCCACTTCATACGTTGGACATTTAACTCCTAGTAATCCACCTCTACTTTAAATAGTTTTTTTTCATGGCGGGGGAGAATGTCATATTTTGTTCCTACACCGTATCTTCCCCTTCCCTATCCAACTAATTCCCTCACATATATCGTTATTCTAATCGACCCTTCCGTTCGTCACATTACAGACCACATGCTACGTTTTCTGGTTGATTAAAGCCTTCCTATCCGGCGTTGTCTTTTCACTCTCTCGGTTATTCTTATCGGAACTATTCGTTACAAATCTCCAATACGTTTTCACTTCCATCTCGATTGTTCTATCAATGACGAGGTATCACTTTCTCCTACCGTTGTTTTCAATAAAGGGGACGTTTTTTGAAGGTTTCAGTGAAATTAATGGCTTTGCCGGAACTGTAAAATGATGTGACTCTCGATAAAAGTAACCTGAATAGACTTACTGTTGCTGACGGCTCAGGTATGTCTTGTATGAGGTCATTAGGTAGCAGCCAACATGCTAGCTTCATAGCCGAACATTATCTTATTCCCTGTTATGTGAAGTTTATATGGAGACAGTATAGCTAAGGCTTTCTATTAAGCAGAAGTCTTGCGCAATTCTGAACATTTGTGCGAAGTAACCTTATGAGTTACGGGGGCTGTAGCATTACAAACACACACACAACGTTGTGCATCAGAGCCATACATGATTCGTCCTGCGTGAAATTGATAGAATAGCGTTTCTGTTGCAAAATTCATGGAGTTGACCGTTGCCAGTGAGATTTTGATCAACACACTTTGTTGTCCTCTTGTCATCTGGCACTGACATTCGGATAAGCAAACTTTAGCGGAAACAAGCAGTTCGGATGAAAAGAATTTATTGTATCCGAAATCTTCTCCGGTAGCTCTGTGTAGTCAGCAGTATCACTGCGTGTTTTACGTAACTGAACGTTGCGTAGTGTGTGAACTTTGATGGGGTTCACGCGATCATCAAAACCTCAGGTCAAATCCATAGCGACTTCATTGGTCTCACATGAAACTAGGCTACCAGATTTGGCATTTCGCAAGTGCCGTACATCTAGACGGGTGGACCCATATCTTCCACTTAATCTGTGTACATCCACGATGGTGATGGTTTTAATTTGTTATACCCGACATTCCATTGCGGCTAGACCTTCGGAACCCTTTTCTTCACATCTCAAACGAAAATGTGACTCGGACAATGACAAATTTTACAAGCTTAATGCCCGAATCCGACAAAAAGGCAGACACCGTCGACGTCACTGATGCCAGCGCTACAAAGTTTCTCGTGCACTCACCGTTTGTTTGGCACGTACTCTAGCAACAATTACTGCCATCATAAAAGCATCAAGTTCTGTCACAGAACGTGTGTATACAAGCAGACCACGAAGCGAAGCAGTCGTTACATATGCTGCTGATGTGGGCTTGTACACAGTTCTTCAACACAGAAGATTCAAAATGCAACACGACATTTCTCCACTGACCATCGTTTTTCACATTTATTACCGGGCGCTCCTTGAAACTCTACCCCAGTCGGTCTACAGAGCAATCCACTCCCTTTTCGCCGCTTGGAGAATGGATGGCTGTCCGCCACATTAAAAAGCACCACAGGCTTCAGGAACTCGTCCGTAACTTATTGAACTAGAAGCTAAGTGGTCCACAACTGCGTTGTCGATCGATCGTATCACATCGGCCATGAAACCAGGTTGTATGATACCCAATTGTCTATTATGATCAGCATCTATTCGTGCCGCTAACATATTTCTCCGCACGGCAGCGAAGGAACAAGTAAACGAGTGTGATGAGAAAACAATCAAATTTGATGCCAGAAGGTGATGTTGTGCTTCTTGAACCTACAATTGGCACACCCTTTTTATTCATCAACCAACGAACAGTGTTCCATTTCTATTTAAACGACATAAAACTACGGCAGTCAGCTTAAAATCACGTACATATTACTGTGCTATATGCGTAGCGTTGCAAAATATCGACAAACGTAACTGCCGGTTAATTGTAAGTTAGTCCGGAAACATTTCCGATATTTCATTTTGAATGAGGGAATGGAAAAACGGTTGTCTGTTGGCGTTTACGTCGCGACGGATGAACACAGAGTGATGTGACTGTTGTAACTACGTGATTGTCAACACCACTAATCACTAAACGCAGACGGATTTGTTACCGTTGAAGCGTGCAAATTTGTATACACAAAACAAACCATTGTGACTGCCACTAGGTTCGGAAGTCCAACATATCACATATATGTAATTAATGATATCAGTTTAGCTGGACAGGCCACGGCTTTAATCAGTGTACTGTTCCGATTCATCAAAGATCCATTGTAAGAGACTATAAACTACTTGTGTACCCACACCAATTTACTGAACTGAAACAGTTACAGAACGATTACATTTAGGCCGTACGAAACTACATGATTTAGTCGGTGAAAAAATTAAGGGATGGGAACAGAGTTATTTCCCGCGTTTGCTGATCAGACTGTATTCATCAATCTAACAGCTACTGTACATGGCTGTCAGGTCACAAGTGAGATGAATGCGGTGGTAGAAACTAGTAGAGTGCTGGAGAGGAAATCATATCAGTCTGGAGGTGTAATATACGAGAAAGCATTCATTTGTGTGAAGACAGGATTTGCTACAATCACCCTGAAGGAAACACTGACTTATTAACGAACTGCATGCAGCTGATTCCAATAAGAAATACGTTCTCTTTGGACTAACAGTATTTGTTTTCTAAACTTGTATGAAATGGAGAGAATTTTACCTACGACATTATTTCATGCCACAGAGTATTTTTTTACCCATCACGGTGAACTGTTTAGTACACTCACTTTTATTGTGCACTGACAATATGTTTTGTTTCAAAGAAACATTCAGTTGACAAAGCTACGTTGCTGTCATGGGTTTATACCTGTCACCCATTCTAGGAAACTTCCGGCGGACATTTTTACGGACGTTTTTACCCATGATACGCTCAGGTTGAGTTTCCGTCTGTTCAAGTCTCCAGTCCTATAAATCTGATCACCAACCCACCTAACAATTTGGGCGCAAACTGTGAGATCGCACGATGTAGCTCACTAACCCTCTTCGGTGTATGTCATTTACGAGGAAGTTTCATTTGGGAGTCAGTCTACGTTAGGTGAACAAGGACTGTGCAACCCCCGTGTCTAGAAACTATTGCGAAGTAGACCGGCGCTCATGGACACATCGGTTTATCGCGTCAGGCGTACACGTTCATCGGAAAGTAAGTGAACACAATATTGCTGGTGGCTGGATGCCTCATTGGTTTTAATCGGTACCCCCTGACAGTTTTCCAGAATTAATCTTAATTACAACAGAATATTTTATTTCTGCACTGGGCTACTACGCTTTTCGAGTAAACTCGCCAAAAAAATAGACTGGACAATAAAACGGAGCGTTTCGCATTATCTTCAATACGGTTAGCTATCTGTGCCAAGTATAGAGAAGATCAAGCGAATACCCGTTAGTTAATATTATATTAATCAATTCAAATGCAACTATGGTGCGGGCTACCTGGGAAAGTCCATTGAAACAATCACTTAGGTGGCCGAACTAGCAACAAGTGCCTCCATTAATCTGTCTTACGAACAGGACAATTTTTATGTGTAATGAACAGCCAAAAAAATCAAAGCAACAATTATGCTAACCTAGTGCGCGGAGGAATTTATTGCACTAACTGAGACCAATAAATTACCGATAATAACTATAAACTACGTGCATTCCAACCATTTCCCTATCGTGTAAGTTAAAGCTTAATCTATTGTTGTGGATAATCGACAATAATTGGAAGCGATAGAGTATGCAAACATATTGGTGAATGCTCAGTTAGTTATATGCTTTAGCCGACTACGATACTGAATACCTTACTGAACGTATCCTCATGGATTACCAAACAAAGTTCGGAGACAGACGGTTTGCTTTCACAAGTCAAGAAAAAGTTAGATACATATTACGAATAGTGTTCATTGTGGGGTGGCATCCTGTTTCTGTCGCTGGTTCAAATCTAGCCAAAACAAATTTTTCTCAGTTGTATCTCTCTTGAGCTGTGAATACAAGCTTCAAATGTGCTCAGCAACTGTTTATTCCGGACGGGAACTAGTGTTGTTATAGTGGACACAGAAGAAACCAACTTGGTCTTTTGATTTGTGTTTCATGTAATTGCGAAATGAAAACGACTTCATCGAAGTAGTTCTTAGGATATTGCCCCAAACTTGATACCAAAGTCCAGAGCACAGTTATTCAGTCGGTCCATTACTGTTTTCTTATGAATTTTCCAGCCAGCCTGAGCAAACAAGACCAACCTTATGAAATGTGGACAGCGCGTAGATTCGTTAGAGAATCAAACGAATACTGTGCTCTTTGTGTGTAGCTCTTTCCACTCGACAAAATATCTGCGGTTGATGTTTTAATCTGAAATTGAATGTCTTGTTGGATTACCCTTAGGGTCCTTTTTGTAGACATGTGGAACACTTTAGTGATTAGTTAACGAAATTGGTGCTATTCCAAATACCAGTGATAAAACTTAAAATTTCGAATCAGCCCAGCGACATAAGTTGTTTGATTTATTTGGTAGCTCATGCAAATACTCATACCAGTAGCTCATACCCGTACTCATACCGATACACTATTCACGTATACTCGCCTATATTCCCCATGTGGACGAAAGGTCCAATCTCTTTGTCGATGTTGCTACGATGACAAGTTTTTAGTGCGCAGTTTCTTTGATTTTGTAAGTAACGGAAAGTTGTTAGTGTTCTCATTTGTGATGAATACCCTTGGTTACTGTTAGCTATTCATATCTCGCTCGACGTCAGTCTATGTAGCTCTGGGAATTTTCCTAGTAACCACCACCTGCTAATTAGTATACAGCCCCAGTATTATATTCTATAGACTTCTCAAGCATAAAATCAATGAATAGGTGACCGTTAAACTCACGGTTTGATCCCAGAATTAGTTGGCATGAGCGTTTCTTTAGAAGATTTAGATAAACCCTAAGAAGTCAGTTCTGTGGGCATCACTGTGAAATCAAAGTAGGAATTTCATGCATTATTGAGTGCGACCAGTTTGATGATAATAGTAGGTTTTCGAAATTTGGGCATCGATTATCATCCCTTTGAAACAATTGGTTCCCTTGGGCAGTTTGAACAAAGCAGTTAGAGCACGAAAACTGGTAGATGCAAGCGTTTCGTATTGACTCATCAATACCAAATTTACGATAACGTGGATGGGTTTTTATGGCAAACAGCTAGAGGGGTGGATAATCAATAAGCGGGTTAGGATGAGTCATTAAGTCCAGGGAAGGATCAAGTTCACGAGCAGATGTTTCTGAACACAGAGAACTGGTTTGGGTCGAATGATTACAACTGTTTCATCAAACAGTGAGAATCTTGGGTCAGAATGACGTAACAGGATTCTGAATGGTGGTCAGGGCGTGTCTAACGACTGATAAAACAGACTGTTTACGCGTTGCAGCAACATTGCCATTCTCCGGTAACACGGACATCTGCACCCATTTAACTAAATGTTCCTTCATTCTGGAGCTCATGCATCTGTCGGTTCTGTCCATGTAACTTTCTCTGCGGTTACATACAAATTGGTGACCAGAGTGTGAAGTCACACCGATGGGCTGATCTTCTTTGATTGAAGGCGCTCGTAACTTCTGAGTCCGAGCGACTACACGGAGCTCAGCTGCATTGAACGGTTGCTTAATTGAATTTCTCGATCGCCATGTTGTTTGGTGTATGATATAATCACCCCTAAAAGGCATCTCTATATAGACCCTATTTTTCTCTACAGGGACCATCTCTTCGGGTGGTACTTTTTGTCTACTATGCCTATCTATGAACCTTCTGTCATAACCATTTGGTTGTAGGACAGACGTAATCAGATCTAGTTCCTCCGAGAGGCTGTCGAGCGTACAAATTCACTGTGCTCCTGTGAACACAATATTCACTGGTGTTCACTTGTATTGGACCGGTGTGAAGCTGCTGAAGTTTTGGTATTGACCTGACCATGTGGGTTTCCTATGAACAGTTCTTCTAACCGAGCCATCTTCCCGACGACTTATGAGGATACCTAGAAATGGCAGGCAGTTGCCGACGTCAAATTCACAAGTAACCTTCAGATTAGGATGACAACTATTTAGACGTTGCACCAGATTATCTATCGTCTGTTTAGATCGACTGAAAATTAATGTCATCGAAGTAACGCTTGTGATATGTCAAGTTTCCTACCTCCGTATCTAGCTGTTGCTCAATTTTTAGTACGAAAAATTCTGCTAAGATGGGACCTAGTAGAATTCCCATGGCTACTGCGTCTACTTAACGGTAGGACTGCCCGCGAAAACGAAAACTAACATTCCTAGTACAGAGCAGCAAAGTTTCCTTCAATATGTCAGTAGGAAGCGGTAGCGAAATGTGACTCATTTGGATGAGCTCACAAATGTAGTCAGTCGTTTCATGCAGCGGAACATTTGTGAACAGTGACTGAACGTCTCCGGAACACATCAGTTCGTTAACAAAATTGATCCAGTTCAGATCACTGATCAATTCAAAAGAATCTTTAATGGAGTATGTCTGAAATTTCTGTTTTACTGGGGTTAGAATAGCGACCAGCCAGCGTGCCAATTTATGGTAAGGGGGAATGTCATCGCCGAAATTGGCTCAAGCGTTGTCCCAGATTTGTGGGTCTTCGGTAGGCTCTAAATTTGAGGTTCTGACAATCCACACGGCTGAGGAGTTTTATACGTTACTTCGTCAATAATCTGCAACTACAAGAGAAGTTGAAGACGTCGTCCTATGCGATCCTTTATTTCGGTATCACTGTCCACTCTCTCTATTCGCCAAAGCTTTGTTTGGTCATCCATTATTGATAACATATTCTGTACATAGATATTTTGGTCTAGAATGACGACCCCAGAACCCTTACAAGCTTAAGTATAATTACGTTTTTTGACTTACGTTCTCTTAATGATCTTTTGGTTTTGGTTGAAGATTATAAGGCACAGTTGACAGATTTTAAAGAGCTAGCTTACGCCGGTCACTTGTGTGACTTTATTAACCTACTGGGTACAATGTCACTGACACACCATCTCCGCTAGACGCAGACTTGAATGCTGGCATCGTAGGTTTTGCAGCTGACGTTCTGATAAAAATCACTTCCAATTGTTGATTGATTTAGTCGGTTATCGCTAGCGTATGCTGCTGTGGAGCATTTGATACCCTTAACTCATAGGGGTTGATCTGAAAATCATACTATCAGCATTGTTATCAACCCCCTCTTTGACTTATTGTTGAATGTGTTGAAAAAAAACCGTGTGATCAGCGTCACTGAAAGTATACAGATAATGCATTACTTGTTACCGATGAAAAATAATCATTATGTCAGTGTTATTATTACTTATTGGTTAAAACTAAATAGGGGCGTCAGTTCCAACTCATTCTCGTTGTTTAGCGCACACGAATGACATCGAAAAGAACACTTGCACATCAGCGCGCATCTTAGGACGTGAAATCCGAGAACTATCAATCTGATTTGGTTACCGCCTTGACCCTTAAGTTAGGATAACTTGGTGCTATCGACCAGCTAATTTCAGGACAAAATGCTTCTCACGCAATTAGTAACTATGAACTGAATACAATTGGAATGTTATTGCAACTGTCCTATTCACACAGACTATTCAGCCAGCCTCTTCTGAGGAGTTAAGAGTTCTGAATCTTTTCAGAACGACCACATCAAGGAGAATTCTAAATTAATGCTTCCAAAACACTATCGCTTAGCTCTACTCCACCTACGAAGCACTACAGTTCAATTGAACACTGATGGGTATAATAATGTTTATGACAAATTTATAAATTACTGAGTAGTCGAGAATTTGGTTTATTTTCAAGTTGAAAATCACTCACATTCGATCGCAGCCTTCACATTCAGATAGACTTTCCAGCCAGCCTCCTTCCAAAAGAAGAAGCACTAGACTCGAGTTTCGCTCTCATTGGAGCTCGTTAGTAGTGCATATCCTTGTCACGGCCGGGATTTGAACTCCGGACATTCCAATCATGAGGCAACCGTGTTAACCACTGCGCCATT
>QNGE01004680.1:10206-37010 GCA_008508345.1 Paragonimus westermani | reverse complement strand
TGATGGTTTTGGTATTGATATGTTCGCCGAGCTTGGCATTTAGGTTGCAAACGTTTCATCACCAGGCGAGGTGACATCATCAGTGCGTAAGTGTTTCAGCGTATATTTTGAATGTGAAGATTGATCGATGCCTGCTCTTATATAGGAGAGTGAGTTGACCTACTAGCCTGGATTCTGGTTGGTAACCTCTGGGGCTGGTTACTAACGTCCATTCAACTTAACTTGACCCTTGAACTTGCCTGATGTACTGTAACCGGCAAAAGTCTGACCACCAATGACGAAAACTGTTCAGTAGCAATAAAAAAAGTAGAGTTGTGACCATGAAAAATTAAAGTGAAACGAAACTAAGAGATTTTGAGTTTAATGATATACTAGGAAGTTACAGAAACGTTCATACAGTAAGCTGCAGAGTGCTAAGTTCAGGTTTTCTTAAAATCCTAGTTACACACAGGACTTTCAAAAACGTATTCCGGCATTTCCTGGGGGATTTCAAGAAAGTGGCAGTGGCGGTCGGAGTCACGACCGACCGTATGAAGCTACCGGTCTTGCGAATGCTGTCCAAGGTCAGGGTGAAGACGGTGCTGGTTGCGATGCGAAGGGTCCCTATGAAGCTTGAGTGGGCCGCCACGAAGGAGGCGCTGATCGCCGGGTTCGACAGCCCCACCGAATGTCAAGAGGCAGTGAGGCGGTTCAACGACACTCGGCTTGTACCAGGAGGCGACGCTCTTGATTGCGCCGCGTCTTTGCGGGTAGCTTTGTCAAGATCCCTTGCCGCATCTGAGTTCTTGGCTCACAGCAGTAAGTTTTGATGCTAGCATGAAGGAGCCTATGCGTGGATCATGTTACAAAATTGGGGATAGACAGTGCTTTCAAGCGAATGTGAACAAAAGAGCGGCGACCAGCTTTGGAGGTTGTTCGATATATAACAAGAAATCACTGGGTTTCCATTTGGTCTACGGAACAGTGGGTGTCTGCATTTTTGAAGCTTTTGCGTACTATAATAATACCATTGTTATCACGCTGTATGGAAGCAAAATATACTAAAGTTGGGGCAATAAACCGATGAAAAAGAGTCATCGACAAAAGAAGTAAACGACATTTGATGTGATTAGAGAAAATGTGTTGTCGAAAGGCGTCCGGGAGTTGATATCGAGTTCCGTAAGTGAGTGACCAGTACGAAACAAATATATTTTTGTGGATAGTTCGATTTAATAAATTCTTCAACAATGACTTGGACTGACCCGAACCAAACAGTCTGTTTTAGCTCTACTTGTGGTGATACATTATGCAAGTTTAATTTGCCAAAATGTGTTCGACTTCAACCCAATCTGACATTACCAAAGTGACGAAGGATTATTCAGCATGTGGTGCACCAACTGGACTGTTCATCCTCAAGAGTTAACATTTAATAATAAGCTTTAAACAAGTACATTTCTGGACCAGTTGCTGCTTATGATAGACAAATCAGATGGATATAGATACACAGAGACAACACAACACATTACATCGCGGGTAGCTTATAATGCTTCTTGATACTCATTCTCAAACCGACATTTCGCGACCGACTTCTTCCTTGTTTGGATTGTTCAGGTTGGGACAGACTGAATGGAGGCTCATATGGCAATCTGAGAAAGCTACCCAGATTATCGAACAGTATACTTAACTACATGTCCTGTTAGAGGCAACATGTATCTAATTTGTTTGTTGCTGCTGATAAACACGACGAACATAAAATTTTCCACAAAAGGAGTGAGGATAAGAAAAAAACAGATGAGCTGGTTTGGATGTGTTAATCGGTTTACGTTTACCCTAGTGGGTACTGCACTGATGGCACTACAATCCCTAATGGAGTAAGCTCATCGGTACCCACCGAAGTCGACTGTAGTATAATGTGATCAAACTATAATCTGCATATGCTTGGCTTCTGTGTAAGCCCTGGGTGTTTCTTGTTTAGTGGCTACACTGAACCAGTTTGCCATGTATGAAAGAGTTTGACGCATCTTGCATGACTTCTAAAATTTCTCCCCCATTTCGATGGGCCCCATGGCAGAGGTCATACTGGATAGTTAGTGCAGACTAGGTCGTTAATATGCCTACCAAAATAGTCACGGTTGCCTTGATTATGAGCGGATGATACTTCTTTAGTAATGAGGACTCCACAACTGAAAAATATATCGATGGCATTAAAACTCGCGTTCAAGGGTTCAAACGTGAAAACTTTAGCGGACACCTTGCAAGAATGCAGGTGGTCAGATAAAATTTTAGTTGGTATCGTGACAGTTGGTTCACAGTGAACTTGTTGCATAACAGGCACTTTCGTTGTGAGTAGTAGTGTAACGATTCACTTCTGATCGTTGAGTGACGCGTAGACCAAAAAACGGATCCCCAAAATGAGAACAAGATTGGATCCAACAATTTTCTACGGTACTATTAACGAAATGCATCAATAATTACAAAAGACAAACCTCAATCGTTCGCGACGATAGTCTCGTCCAGCAAAATCAACAGCTTCTCAACAGGACCAACAAGGTCAAAGGTGAACCGACACGCCAGCGGACCAGGACAAGAATGGCCACTGAATGGCTGCTCGCGCGGCGGACATTTAATGGCACATTAGTTCAATAAAGCACAATGGGGTGAGTGAGGTAGTGAGAGCAAGTGTCGGGTTATTGGGGAAGCAGACGATGGAAACGAATCGTCTTAGTTTGTGGATCAGCAAATTTACACTCATTGTCTCTGTTGCTGTTGAATTATTTTTCGGGGTACCCAAATTGTCGGACACTCTCCCGTTCATCGTATGATGCGGAGTGGGATGCAGTTCATTAAATCACCGTGAAGCCTCACTGTTTGATGGGCCATTCTCGCCGCTTCACCGAGGGGTGCGAAGGAGAAACGGGAAGATCCTACATGCGCTGTCCTCAGTATTCGTATGAGCCAGAAATTCCGGAGGAGGGATTTGTCATTGCGCGACTTGCCGAGAAGAAGTGACACCTCTCTTATGGGCCTGTAGATGGTTTATTGCTCAGTTCTAGCCCGAGAAAAAGTTGTCGCAGTGGGGATTTCTCAGAGAGTGGTCCAATGGATACCTACTTCTTGGAGGTTTCGACATTGCGCTGTTTTTCAGGGTCCTTTGCATTAACTTCGTGATTGGTGTGCTTCTTCCGGTAACCCTTAAAATGTGGACCCACATTCAACCATCTTTCAGTAAACTGTGTCAGTCATTCTCATCCGTACATCAGCTACCGATACCGATTCTCTTGCTGGTATTCACTTTGAGCCCTGCAAAATTTCAACTTTGGTAACATGACTCAACTTTTCTGGACCCGCGAACAGCCGTTTTGCTCCGACCCAATCAATGATTATCCGTTTGAGTGAACTCAGCTCTGGTGTGTCGTCTCCGATTACTGAAGGTGCATAATTGTTGAGTTTGACGTGCGTGCACATCCATTGTCCAACTCCTGGGGATTTTTCACATTCAAAGTGAGAGACCTGATTTCCGTGTACATTTACTCCATTATTACCGCATTAACTCCAATTTTCACGACCGCCTTCTCATTATCAGTTTTGTTTTCTCTGCCTTTTAGAATCCGAGAAGAAAATTTGTTAGATCAAGAGATCACGCGTGAATCAAAATGAACTTGAATAACTGGCAAAATTTTCTACTCACATATGGCCATCTAAACCGCAGTTCTCTGAGAGCAACGTGGTAACGTGCATGAACTGGAGCGGTTTATTGATTGGAAGCGGGTCAGTCAATCAGTGTTCGCGCACAAGCTGCCACAGATGGAGCTACAGTCAAAGTGGTGCCAGCCAGTCATATACGATCATCGGCTGCTTTTGAATGCGTATCTGGTTGAATCAATTGAGTTACCAAGTGCAAGGTCGTGAAAAACACAGCAACAGACTGGCCAATCAAAGCGCAAGGGCGTCTGCCGCTTAGTGGCAGTCATAAATAAGGTTGTTCCTCTATAGAAGGGTGTTGTTTTTCAAATGAATTAAGCTAACTCAGTGTCGTCCGGATCCATATTCATAATGTCCTCCGATTGGCAGCTTAATACATGACAGCCGTCAAAGGTGGACACAAATTTTTGTGGAGCGTACTAAATCCGCGAACTATTACCAAGACCCTAGTAGCATACTGCAAAACTCAGCCGTTCCCTTAGTGATCTTTGATTGTTCCTTTTGCAACACTCACCAAACTTCGTTGGGTGCAATTTCTGTTTATCAGTCTGCAGGCATTAAGGCTAATAAAAATTATGCACACATTTCTTGCTACTCAAAAACGTGTCGGTGGACCTACACCACCCATGTTAGTTTTGTTCCATCGAACCATTTCGCAATAATGGTGACGGTGTCAACCGATTAACTTCAGCCATCTTGCCTACCTCGTTAAGTAGAAAATGAGCACTAGGGGGTCAAAAAGGCCGAGGGGTTGTTTGCGTGCTAACGTTTGCCAATTGGTCAAACTAGCGTGTCAGGAGCGTTCTGGAGGTAACTGTGCGACGCCAAACGCTATTGTCGCGGAGGAGGTGCAACTGATACCTCCAGTTTCACAACGCTATCAGGGTAAGCAATTGTTGTGATGTGAGCTTAAAAATGTAGACGAAGGCTCATTTGCAACCATTTCTTCGGTCGTGGAAAGTGTCAAAGGAGATTCCTTGACGTAAGCATGCCCCGCTGATTACGTTCTTCAATCTTTCAATCCGGCGATCATTCCAGCAGTGATGACAAGGAATATCGCCATGTCGCGGGATACAGGTATGTGATAATGTCATTCAACACTATCGCCATCATATTTCAGACGACGTTTTCGGTGGGAACGAGAGGAATTAGACTCCCAGGTAAGTTTTTCGGGCGATCGCTGTGGATGACTGTCGTTAAAAACCATCGGCATTATGCTCAGTCACCTGAGGGAAGCGTTGCACCCGTAGCTGTTGGATGCACGTACTCTATTAGGAACACCGCGAGAATGTGCAGGTACATCAATGGGAAGTGGAGAATACGTTCACATTGGTTTGAATGAATACACAAACCATGCCGAACAAGGACGATGGATGGAAGACATAAGTGTTCTCCGAATTCAGGTGCATATTGATGGTGTATTCCTTTTCAACGGTTCATGTTTACAATCGTGGTATCCCTGGAAGGTTAACATCCCCTTCAACAACAATGTTTTTCGTGAGATTATTCTGCGGTCTTTCAGAACCTGTGAATGTCGGAGAATATTTGGATAGCACGATTGAAGACTTGCCGATTATATTGAGGGGAGGTTTGCGACTATCAACATATAACCGTCATGTATTGGATTGCATAGTTGGTGATGCACACGCCAGAGCTTTTGTTTGCCAGTTAAATTTTGCAATGGTTATCACTGCGGCAAACAGTGTACAGCACGGGGAGTGGACATTAACCAAAAGGTGGTGTTCGCACATAGCAAATACCGCTTACGAACAAACAACGACTATAGGACTGTAGTGGAACTCTCAACCGTGATAGCTTGAGTACGCACTAACAAATAAGGATATCTCAAAGATAGTCAATGAAAAGGTCAAGTCAATGGATTGGATCTTTATTGTTGGGATTTTGGTATGCAAGCTTAATGCAGTAGCGCTCGTCTGGACCGTGTCCTGTCCTGTTCAGTTGGCAGTCGGTTGTCCTGTTTAGCTGTGTAGTCAGTTGTTCTGTTCGGTTGTGTGTCGATCCGGGTCCGACCGCGTCATGCATGCCTGTGCATTGACCGCACGGAATCACATCCAATTGGAGCGTTCCAATTGGCTCAGTGCGCAGATGGTGGCTACGCGCGTGCGTGCGTTCGGGTATGGAAGAGAGCTGTCGGGCCGGTGAACGGGCATATGAAGGTTGGGGTAATGAGCGTCACTCAGACTAGTCAGCTTGTCAAGTGATAGGACGCGTGGGAGGGCGAGACGAGGGCTACAGGACCCAACGCCATGATAAACATCACGTTGATCAGTCCGCTTTCCAAATTGTACATGTGGACATGGTAACTTTTATCCCGCCGGAATATATGCACATGGTATGACTGGGTATGATGAAACGCACAATGAATCTATGGAGAGCAGGCCCAACGAGAAGAAAAATCCGTCTGGGATCATTGCAGATGATTCAGGTGAACAGTGGGTTAATGAGACTGAGAGGGGCCCTGACTTGTGAGTTCCCCAGGAAATGTCGATTAACGGCAGACTGCAACCGTTGGAAGGCAATAGAATTTCGGCAATTCCTGTTGTACATCGGTCCCGTGGCGTTAAAAGGAATAGTGGATGAAAAATCTTTGAAAACTTCCTGAAGTTCTTCGTTTCCATGTACCTACTTTCCTGCCCAAAGTGGTGTCTCCTTTGTGTGGATCATGTGGAGTCCTTGTTGCGAAAAAACATTGGTTCAGTTCACTGTTCTCAGCGGTGAATCAGCGCTTGCGTTCAACTTACACTGTGTCAACCACCTGTGTCTGGACGTCAGATTGCACGGATTGCTAGACTCTAATTCGGCGTTTTCATTGAAGTCGTACATGAGAACTTCACGCGTGTTCGTACAATCCCCAAATACGCCCACTTTGCAGATATTTCGAAGCATAATGAAAAGGATGCATGTACGCATGCCGGATGACAGTGTATTCATGGATGATGCAAGGATAACATTCATCCTTATAGCAGCGACCAAACATGGTAGGTACATTCACGAAGGCGTGATGTACTGCGAAGTCAAGCCTAACCATATAGTGTTGGTTGGTGGACTAACCGCGGTAATCACCGCTGTCGCTGGAAGACGGATTCGCAACCTGTTGCGATTTTTTGAAATTTTGCCCCCTTGCAGACCGTACATTTTCCCGTGCTTCCACACATACGTATCCACATGCTAGGTGGACCATAAAGGTATTCATTGTAAAGGGATGCTCCTACCATTCAAGAACAGATTTGTATTTTACCCAGTAATACACACTTGGAAATTTGTCAACAAAATAAATTCTACCCAATTTCATTTCATTTCCTCATGTACTGACACAATGCTTCCGCCAATGAACACTTTCATTTTCAGATGTATCAGGTGGTGGTGTTTGAGGATGAAAGCGTGAGGGTAGCGCACACATCGTGGATTACACGGCCAGGGTTTGTGCTCTGACCGGGAATAACAACCACGAATCATCACAGGTTGCCATTGGGTGGGATACCAGCGTCCACTGGTTCAAAGCTGTATAAAGTCAGGATGCATTGCGTAACAGGTATGCGCTTTTGATTTTGCCAACTTTCTCTAGATGACCTGCAGTTGGCTCACAAATATCGACGAATCCTAAAGCAGTTATCGGTTATGTCATTGTCTGACGCCACGAACCACACATACGTATCCACATGCAGGGTGGACCATAAAGGTATTCATTGTAAAGGGATGCTCCTACCATTCAAGAACAGATTCGTATTTTACCCAGTAATACACACTTGGAAATTTGTCAACAAAATAAATTCTACCCAATTTCATTTCATTTCCTCATGTACTAACACAATGCTTCCGCCAATGAACACTTTCATTTTCAGATGTATCAGGTGGTGGTGTTTGAGGATGAAAGCGTGAGGGTAGCGCACACATCGTGGATTACACGGCCAGGGTTTGTGCTCTGACCGGGAATAACAACCACGAATCATCACAGGTTGCCATTGGGTGGGATACCAGCGTCCACTGGTTCAAAGCTGTATAAAGTCAGAATGCATTGCGTAACAGGTATGCGCTTTTGATTTTGCCAACTTTCTCTAGATGACCTGCAGTTGGCTCACAAATATCGACGAATCCTAAAGCAGTTATCGGTTATGTCATTGTCTGACGCCACGAACCACACATACGTATCCACATGCAGGGTGGACCATAAAGGTATTCATTGTAAAGGGATGCTCCTACCATTCAAGAACAGATTCGTATTTTACCCAGTAATACACACTTGGAAATTTGTCAACAAAATAAATTCTACCCAATTTCATTTCATTTCCTCATGTACTAACACAATGCTTCCGCCAATGAACACTTTCATTTTCAGATGTATCAGGTGGTGGTGTTTGAGGATGAAAGCGTGAGGGTAGCGCACACATCGTGGATTACACGGCCAGGGTTTGTGCTCTGACCGGGAATAACAACCACGAATCATCACAGGTTGCCATTGGGTGGGATACCAGCGTCCACTGGTTCAAAGCTGTATAAAGTCAGAATGCATTGCGTAACAGGTATGCGCTTTTGATTTTGCCAACTTTCTCTAGATGACCTGCAGTTGGCTCACAAATATCGACGAATCCTAAAGCAGTTATCGGTTATGTCATTGTCTGACGCCACGAACCACACATACGTATCCACATGCAGGGTGGACCATAAAGGTATTCATTGTAAAGGGATGCTCCTACCATTCAAGAACAGATTCGTATTTTACCCAGTAATACACACTTGGAAATTTGTCAACAAAATAAATTCTACCCAATTTCATTTCATTTCCTCATGTACTAACACAATGCTTCCGCCAATGAACACTTTCATTTTCAGATGTATCAGGTGGTGGTGTTTGAGGATGAAAGCGTGAGGGTAGCGCACACATCGTGGATTACACGGCCAGGGTTTGTGCTCTGACCGGGAATAACAACCACGAATCATCACAGGTTGCCATTGGGTGGGATACCAGCGTCCACTGGTTCAAAGCTGTATAAAGTCAGAATGCATTGCGTAACAGGTATGCGCTTTTGATTTTGCCAACTTTCTCTAGATGACCTGCAGTTGGCTCACAAATATCGACGAATCCTAAAGCAGTTATCGGTTATGTCATTGTCTGACGCCACGAACCACACATACGTATCCACATGCAGGGTGGACCATAAAGGTATTCATTGTAAAGGGATGCTCCTACCATTCAAGAACAGATTCGTATTTTACCCAGTAATACACACTTGGAAATTTGTCAACAAAATAAATTCTACCCAATTTCATTTCATTTCCTCATGTANCGATGATAAAAACATATTCCATCTGTGGTATGAGTTTTCGATGGAGATTTGTTCAACGATCGACTGCGTGGACGAAGGTAAGCAGTCGGTTGTGAGTGGGATTGAGACAGTTGTGCTGTCAAATGACTCAGCTGAAGTTGAATCTGTTGAATAGTCCGTTGCTGTTCACGGAACAAGGACATAAGCGGTGTTGTGTCGGTGGAAATGGATGCCAAGTGAGCAAATTCAGTGACGTTGTTATTTGGCATGGCTTCGATAACTTTATCTGCCGATGAAGCTAAACTGTCCAATGTCTGATCTGGAACAAGCGAAAGTGCCACTTGCACGGAACTCGGTAGGCGTTGAACAAACAATCGTTTCAGTAGGCATTCATCCGTGGGTTTGTCACCAAGCAAAGTTCGCATGTGGCGCAACAACTGGGAGGGACGACGATCACCTAGCTGTACATCGTTGAGTAACTGCCGTAGTCGTTTGTGTTCGGACATAGACACTCGGTTCAAGAGCTCCCGTTTTAGAACAGCATATGGAGTAAGAGTGTCGGGATTGGCAATAATGTCTCGAACTTCGTGCATAGTTTGTGGCTGGAGTTCCACAACCACATAATCAAACATAGTGGTCTGTTTGGTTGTAAGATGTTTGCGAAAAATCGATTCAATTTGCAAAATCCACAGGGCTGGGTCTGATTGCCAGAAAATGGGAAGTTTGACTGATAGTGGTGAGACGAATAGGTCCTCAACGTTACTTTCATCAGTGAGATTCTGCTTCATAGCTAGTGATGGACGGATGGTGAATGGTGACAAAAAATGCGCGCTGGAGAAATGCTAAGCAAATAGATCTCAAAGTAAATTTGCGGCGCAAATGTGAGACGGAGAATGGATCCGAAAACGGGTCGCGGCACAAATTTGTAGTGGAACTCAACCGTGATAGCTTGAGTGCGCACTAACAAATAAAGATATCTCAAAGATGGTCAATGAAAAGGTCAAGTCAATGGATTGGATCTTTATTGTTGGGATTTTGGTATGCAAGCTTAATGCAGTAGCGCTCGTCTGGACCGTGTCCTGTCCTGTTCAGTTGGCAGTCGGTTGTCCTGTTTAGCTGTGTAGTCAGTTGTTCTGTTCGGTTGTGTGTCGATCCGGGTCCGACCGCGTCATGCATGCCTGTGCATTGACCGCACGGAATCACATCCAATTGGAGCGTTCCAATTGGCTCAGTGCGCAGATGGTGGCTACGCGCGTGCGTGCGTTCGGGTATGGAAGAGAGCTGTCGGGCCGGTGAACGGGCATATGAAGGTTGGGGTAATGAGCGTCACTCAGACTAGTCAGCTTGTCAAGTGATAGGACGCGTGGGAGGGCGAGACGAGGGCTACAGGACCCAACGCCATGATAAACATCACGTTGATCAGTCCGCTTTCCAAATTGTACATGTGGACATGGTAACTTTTATCCCGCCGGAATATATGCACATGGTATGACTGGGTATGATGAAACGCACAATGAATCTATGGAGAGCAGGCCCAACGAGAAGAAAAATCCGTCTGGGATCATTGCAGATGATTCAGGTGAACAGTGGGTTAATGAGACTGAGAGGGGCCCTGACTTGTGAGTTCCCCAGGAAATGTCGATTAACGGCAGACTGCAACCGTTGGAAGGCAATAGAATTTCGGCAATTCCTGTTGTACATCGGTCCCGTGGCGTTAAAAGGAATAGTGGATGAAAAATCTTTGAAAACTTCCTGAAGTTCTTCGTTTCCATGTACCTACTTTCCTGCCCAAAGTGGTGTCTCCTTTGTGTGGATCATGTGGAGTCCTTGTTGCGAAAAAACATTGGTTCAGTTCACTGTTCTCAGCGGTGAATCAGCGCTTGCGTTCAACTTACACTGTGTCAACCACCTGTGTCTGGACGTCAGATTGCACGGATTGCTAGACTCTAATTCGGCGTTTTCATTGAAGTCGTACATGAGAACTTCACGCGTGTTCGTACAATCCCCAAATACGCCCACTTTGCAGATATTTCGAAGCATAATGAAAAGGATGCATGTACGCATGCCGGATGACAGTGTATGCATGGATGATGCAAGGATAACATTCATCCTTATAGCAGCGACCAAACATGGTAGGTACATTCACGAAGGCGTGATGTACTGCGAAGTCAAGCCTAACCATATAGTGTTGGTTGGTGGACTAACCGCGGTAATCACCGCTGTCGCTGGAAGACGGATTCGCAACCTGTTGCGATTTTTTGAAATTTTGCCCCCTTGCAGACCGTACATTTTCCCGTGCTTCCACACATACGTATCCACATGCTAGGTGGACCATAAAGGTATTCATTGTAAAGGGATGCTCCTACCATTCAAGAACAGATTTGTATTTTACCCAGTAATACACACTTGGAAATTTGTCAACAAAATAAATTCTACCCAATTTCATTTCATTTCCTCATGTACTGACACAATGCTTCCGCCAATGAACACTTTCATTTTCAGATGTATCAGGTGGTGGTGTTTGAGGATGAAAGCGTGAGGGTAGCGCACACATCGTGGATTACACGGCCAGGGTTTGTGCTCTGACCGGGAATAACAACCACGAATCATCACAGGTTGCCATTGGGTGGGATACCAGCGTCCACTGGTTCAAAGCTGTATAAAGTCAGGATGCATTGCGTAACAGGTATGCGCTTTTGATTTTGCCAACTTTCTCTAGATGACCTGCAGTTGGCTCACAAATATCGACGAATCCTAAAGCAGTTATCGGTTATGTCATTGTCTGACGCCACGAACATAATGAATCGTGGTTGGAAACGTAAGGCACAGTGAAATCGCCTTAAGTCACATTTTTATACAAGCAATCGTCCGTTCGGGCTTCAGGTATGAAGCGGAGGAGGAACGGAAGCCGACAATTTATGCCGTCGACACACACTAATCTCCACCACCGCCGCCATTACAATTTGAGAATGTCACACGCATCACTACGTCCAGAACGACGGACATTGGAGTCACTAGAGAACCTGTCCACTTTCTCCAGCCCTATCGCTTCCAGACATGTAACTGGTAAAATTTTATTCCATAAGCGCTCGGGTCTACCATCGTCATTCCACCAGCAGCGCACAGTGAAGCAGCGTGCAAAAACGACATCGCCGAAAAGTGAGCGAGTTGAAACGTAAGTCCGTTTAATACAAATAACCACCGTGTTCACCAGGTGTAGCTGTGAAAATTCAGATCTCCTAAACATCAGGATCCGCGAGGAGTTGCCTGCTGTACAGTTGGAAGTGAATGCGCTGCGACTTCAACATGCAGCTTCCTGCACATCATCTAACACATAATTCCCGTGCGATTCTTGGTGCAGTCCATAGGAGACAAGCAACTGCTGAATATGATGCTGGAGGAAGCGGAAGCATATACCCGGCTGAAGTGTTCCATTTGTCAGATTTACAGTACCCAGGTGATCTTTCTTCGTTCCCGGAATGCTGTGAGAACATTACTGACAGACGAAGTGGCGGAAGCAATAAACTGGAGGGTAGTAAACAATCGTTTCTCCATTGCCTCTTCACCCTTGGTCGGAACCATTGTTGGTATGTTGGACCAAAAAGAGCCATCACTTGTTAAACGTAGAATCCATCATGAAGAAGGCTTATCCCGGCGTATTGCACGCGGGCATAAAGAGAACCATTCAACCGTGGATTCAGAAGACGAGATTGCGGGCATCGGAAAAAAGCCAGCTATCTCGTTACCGACATCTTTGCACTGTGATTCAAATTACGTGCCCGTCGAAGTCATACTAATATTGCTGTAAATATTGCACTTAATATAATTTATGAATGCCCATGTGACTTTTACATCGTTTCCCGTGAAGTACAACGTTGTGTCGACGTTATTTTGCGGGAGTAGACTTACGTTTGACGCGGCTGAGTTCCGTAAGAATTTAGAAATTGTGCGGCATGTGGTAAGATCACTCGAGGGCGCTGCGCGCACTTTCTTCCTCACCGATCCCCGAGTGTTCCCAAAGCGTCCATTTGGAACGCTCAGGGGTCACTCGGGGAACGCTCAAAGAACACTTAGGGAACAGTTGTGCTATTAGGGAAGGGGCCGTGTTGTCATGGTTGTCAATGATGTACTCCCATGGCATGCGAACAGTGAATCATAAATGCGCTCTGTGAAACTTTGACATACAACATTGTTGAATGCCTCATCTTTCTTCGTTTCAAGGGCAGAGCATGATCCAACGTTCATCTGACGAATGCCGGACTGATGGTACCACCCACATTTCCAGCCCTCCTGTTATAATTTGTGACGCTCACTTACGAACCAAATGTTTGACGGATAACGTGTGTTGTCGGGTTACTAGTTATCTAAGCCTGGTCACTCCAATTACCAAGCCTTCGCTTTTATGTAACGACCTAACGGCTGCAGCCGCAGCCACTGAAGTCCAGAAGCTAATTGGTGAATCCGAGGTGATCATCTCAGTCCGTGCTGAGCACGATCACCCTGGCAGAATTGTTGGGGTCTCTACAGCTAGACAGATTGTGCTGGTGGCGATTGGTTGCAAAAGAACCGGTGTAGACGGACCATCTGCTCTGAAAAGCCTGTCAATCTTGAGGTTTGGAGCTCTCTATGAAGTTTTCGGAAAAACGATAAAGGCAGCTTCGGGGACGCTGGGGATCGGTTTGCCACTAATAAACTCAAAATCCTCTAGTGACCTAGTCGGTGAAGTTGCTTCTAGCCCTACTGAGTCGCTGGGGCCGCCATTAATAATAAATGAATAACACAGCCAACAGTCATGTTCAGAAATATGTGCTGTAACAAGATAGAAGGAATGCTGCACGCCGGTAAGTCTGCAACGGCTTTCGCATTCCGATTCGGCTGCTATTACACGATTTCCCTTACTAATAAAGGTAACCTTTGAAAGCACTCAATACACTGAGATGGCACCCACAAGGGCACACATGCTCCGACGTTTTGCTACGGCGTGCCTACGCCCTAAGCCAGACCTTCCGTGCCTGGAAAGAACCAGGAGGAGGAAACTGGGAAGCTCCTTGACATCTCCGGCCGAAGTGTCATCATTCGAGAAGCGTCAATGTCATCTTCTCCAAACCTGTCTCCAGATGATGACCCCCTTTTAACGATTTATTAGAGATGAGCTTTCCCTACAGGGTACTAGCTGTTTCAGAGTGACACGTGTGCTTAAACTTAGTCACCTTACCTACTGAGGTACATCAATACTGCTGAGTTTGGACATTCTGACGGGTGACATTCCACATTTGGTTCTGAAAACGTGACGCTATAGCAAGTCGGACATGCCCTGGAATGTTCGTGCTCATAGAACGCTTCCTGGGAAAGAGGGGCATTCTGGAATACGAACACTTACTTCCAACCGTCGAACCTACAGCCTGCGTCACTGAACGTGCTCCCTTTAAAAATGTGCTCCCGCTGACTCCTCGTGAACTCGATTTAACCCATTTGTTACTAACCCCCCAGCTGCATTAACACTGGTCACTAACCTACGGGTCATGAAACCAAATATCAGGCAGTGACACCCAGGGCATTTGTAATTAACTAAATTTATCGAAGATACATGCAAATCAACAGTTTACTTTGGACTAATGGGCCACTGAGGCTTCAGCTGTTTCACGGCTAAGAGAACTATGACGCCGTATAATTTACAGCGACATACCTCCCACGAGAATGAGTAGACTCAGCAGACAACCTACAGAAGATGAATGTTTCAAGAAAGCATAAGACCGATAGATGGGATGACGCGGTGCCAATTCATTCGTCTAACCACCCACTGATATTTTTAGTGCCGGGGTCCATCTGGGCGCGTCTTTGTTTCAACAAGCTTCTCACCTTGGCTCTTGTGTACTGCCGGCCCGCATGTGAGACTGTACGGAAGAAATCTAGCCATAACTTAGCACGATCGCCTATTTGAATTCAGTCAGCATCCTAATACCAGTCCATTTTATTCACCTGGATTCTGTATTAATGTTCTGAAAGTACGATCCGGTCGAGACTATTCAGTAGCGTCACTGTTTTACACCAGTACTAAATCAGGTTTGCTCGAAGACGTGCCGGGTCCCACGGGATGGAACCATGGTTTTACATCGTCTAGTTCAGACTTAGTCTTCATTGCCGAGCTTGGTTCGATGGAGAGCCTCCGCAATGAAATATCTGTAGATTGTAGCGAACACCTTCTGACTTTGTTCAGGTTTGTTCATGCCTCTAGGATGGTGATTGATCCCCCAATATTACGCAACTACTCCAAGGATGTATTCGTAAGTATGGCGGGCTACTTTCCAACAAAATTCCAGGAAATACTGTCTTCATCCTTCGCGTAAGTATTTTGACACCATGACATGGCTGCTTTTGACACCATGACCGAATTATTCGCTAAATTAGAACATAGTATAAGTAGTACGCTGTCCTGTGGTACCTGTAGATATACGAGGAAACTTGCGTGCTACATGCGGTATGCCCGGAAGCAATTCGGCTTAATCCAGAACTCGAAGACTTGCGATCAATATAGACTTGTGAGAAACAAGTGCAACGAGGCTTTTTGTAGTGACAAATTTGAAGTACACTTTTCTGCGGTATGCGAATTAGGACAGAACCCCAGGTTGTTTTATGAACATTTGTCCAAAAAAGTTCCCATAAATCCAGGCATCTCCGGTTTACTTGCAGATTCCGGCCTGAATAACAAAAACCAGTGGGCGGTGGAGGTCACTGCCGATACGCTTGGAAAGGTGCTTCTGAAAAATGCTATCGAAGCTACATTGTCAGTTCTTTGTGGAGCCCCTACGTCCAATGGGCCATCCGACCTCAGCAACGTAGACTCCTGTCCCATAACTGTTCTCGCAAACTTAAGAAATCTAATTCCGACAAGGTTTTAAAAACATACCATGATGACTGTTAAGCGTTGTGCAAAAAACCTATGCAAAGCCAAGTGAAACGCTTCGAAGTACTTTAAGAAAGGTAAATTCCATGCTGACTACAAGCACTGTGATATGATGCCACTCCGCGGTGGCGGTACGCGAAACATGGTTCCTAACTATGAACCCACTTTTTTCTGTATCCGGCAAAAGGTAATGGAAAGTGTCGATGAAGACACTAGCCGACGATACATTCACACGTATAGAATGATCACCCCTCAACAGTAAGGTGTCAGGCAGGGCCATTTGTGCGGTAGGAACCTGGTAACTGCTCTTTATCAGTGGACTAAAGCAAATGGTCGTGTTGGAATTTTAGAAAACCCTCGATAGGGCAGACCACAGGATAATGCTTTTCAAGTTACAGTTGGTACGGAATTAAAGGAAAACTGCTACAGCGGGTGGGAGCGTATGTGAATGAACGCATTCTCTTTCCCAGTTAATGGCACTTACTGAACACTTCAGAAAGCCGCGTGTTGGGTATCACAAAAGCCGAATTTAAAACCGTAAGTGCTCATCTCTTACGTCAGTAATATACCATCGCTTTCATCTTCATGCCTACTCTTGCGCTCAGAAAACAGCTTTGGGAAGTCATTCGAGACCACTCTGATGAATTCAGTTCACACTCATGCATTGCAACTGGTGTGGGTTGATGGGATTACCACTGAATTTTTCGAACTGAGGCTTCCTCACAACAGTGAGACGTTGTAACACCTTGATAGCGTTAAGCTTTGTGTGACAAGACAAGGGAAAGACCTGGAGTCGAGTATCACCAATGGTCTAAGCCGGTCCATCGACTGCAGGGTAGTTGCGCAAAAGGTTAGTAATATCTCTAGATTTATAAACCGCAGTCTGGGTTGTTTCCGCCCGGAAAGCTTCATTCCCGTTCATCCTACCCGAGTTTGTCCGTTGCAAGGTACAAGTATCCCGGCCTATTCACCTTATCACCGTAAAAATGTTCTATTGCGTGAAAAATTTCAGCGCACAGCTACGAAACGAATGAAGAGCTCTTGACAACTGAGTTACGATAGCGAAATTCAAGGTCTGACTCTGCCTAGCATAGAGTTTCAAACAAGGAGGAGATACCACATTAGCCTGACAGTTGCCAACTCACTACAGCCATCTTTGCCGATCCACCCTACTCAGAAATGAACACGCAGGTTTAAGAAGAAATAGCTGCCTTCATTATTGGCGTTGACGTACACTTCACTGACGCCAGTCGCATGCGGTCCAAATGGTCCCCTTATGGAACAACCTGCCGAGACAGGTCGCTTCAACCCCGATTCTTGACGCGTTTGAGGTTAGGCCAGGTGAATACCTCTGAGAAACCTCGGGTAATTTTCGTCACCGCGCTCTATCAACCATTTTTCGATGGGAAACTCAACCAGTATGAGAAGAGTTCCAAAATGTTATGGCTGGCGTTATGTGTCTGTTTTCAAGCAACGGTCGATGAGTGTCTCTCTGTGTGTGCCTTCGTTGTGAGTGCGGGTTATGAACTTGCTTGCGGTGGTCTGAAATATATAAGTGAACTACTGCACTATCCTATCCTGTCTGTGCATTTCTCCACCCACCTGTGCGTTTCTGTTCTTCTTCGACGTCTTCACGACGGGCCTCTCCAAATCACGACTGTACTTGGTGAGGATCCAAGTTTCATGCCACGAAGAGGCGAGTTAATAACAAGTCGGAGACGGCAACGATTCCCCTTACTCGCCGTCCACTCCATTCTTTTCGAGCGATGTTAGATGACACACTTATGCTGACGAGAGAGATCGAAATACCGTCCAGAATTTAGGTACTGCCTGCTTACGTTCGACCACTGACAGCCGAAAAGTGTATTGGGCGGTACCGTTCTGAATGCATGTGACATATTATATTGACTTCAAACATGCATTGGTTGACAATTGCGTTTTCTGCCGTAGAAACATTACCTAGATGCTTGTGGTCGTCATCAGTTCGATTTGAATCGGCCTTGTTGTCTCACGATCCCGGAGTCGTAATCTCAGCTTACGTCGGTTAGGTCTCAACAGTTCGTGTGACCTGAAGAACCAGCTGCGTGAGATGAAGGATTTAGTTGGTGGCCGGCAATGAGGAATCTTTGCTTTCACCAAAACGAGGCCATCGTCGGTAATGCACCAAGACGAGCTGCTTCTGACAGACTACGCACTGTATAGGTGTGATCCGACATATCGGCGGTAGAAGGTAGTGTTGCTTCAACAAACCCCACCAAGAGGAGCACATAAACTCTATTGGTGACAGGTATTATTGCGGCAGGGACCGTCCGGCTGGGGACCACACCTACTCCAGTCCAGCCGTTAGAGACGACCATGAAGTCATTCGTATCAAGTAGAGAGTATTGATGCCATCATCTCCAAACGCTGATCATCGTTAAGGAGTCTAAGTTGCGAAATGCAGCAGACATGGACAGTTGGTGAGTTCAACGTCCGTGCGGAAGCTGCCTGTTGGACTATCGTTTCGGAGTGCGAACAGTGAAAGCATCTATACCAATCCACGTACCAAATCTAAGTAAAGGACTAGGGGGGGCTGAGGTTCGGTGGTGGGGAATGGGACCTCTCGACACAGAGTTACTATGACTACGTGTGTTTTGGGACCTGTAGAATAATTACAAGAAATAGGGTGGTTCGGAGGAGCCTGACAGCTAAATTTCAAGAAAGAGTGGGGAGCAGTCAGAAGCAGCATGATTTCGTCTATCTATCCCGTCCCATCCAGCAGGTGAGGTGATACGGTTTATACTGTGAGTCAGATAATGTGGTATGGAATTGTTCGTGGTGTGAGTGTTTGTGGTTGTGTGTGGCCGTGATACTGTCAGGGCTCTCAAACCTTGACAGAAGACTAATTGGGTTCCCAGTTTGTTATTACCGAATCCAGCTGAACATGAAAGCAGATGACTGACACAAACGTTATGCTCAGTCCAGGTCCTCTCTAAGAAAGGAAATTGGAACCACACTCTCCTAAAATTGGGAGATCATATCCACCGACAAGGGCATAGCGGACGCGTTTATGGCACAGTTTCGAAGTGTTTATCGCTCAGACAACGAGGCACCGGAGCCCCAGCCTAATGCCGTCAGCGTGCTCATGGTGGATCAGGTAACTACGCCCCACGAAGTTGAGCAAGCGATACCCAAGGTAAACAGCGCAAAGTCCGCAGGACCTGACCACATCCACCCGGCAGTCCTTAAACCTCTGACCAAATTGTTGGCTTCACCATTCGCCCAACTGTTCAACCTCATTAGAAACAGGGAAAGTGGTGAGAGACGGACGAGAAGCCATTGTACTTCCCATCTTCAAAGATGGCAACCGATCAGAGGTTGGAAGTTACCGACCAGTAAGCCTGATGAATGTTGTCAGCAAAATTTCCGAACTAATATTACGAGAGAGAATATGTAAGTTTCTCTGTGAACAGAAGTTCTTCAGAGCTCCACAACATGGCTTTCTAAGGGGGAGATTTTGTCTTACCAATTTGCTGATGTTTTTTAGACAATTTCACGAAGAAACTGAATAAAGGAGAGGCGGTCGAGGTATGCTGTCTAGACTTTCAGAAAGCCTTCGATTCTGTCAACCACAGGCTTCTGTGCAGGAATCTCTGCTAGAATCTGCGGATGGATACAGGCGTTTCTAGTTGGAATGTCGTGTAAAGTGAGAGTAAGAGGGGTACTGTCGGACAAAGGCTCTCCGTGGAGTTCCTCAGGGATCAATCCTTGCCCCTCTGCTTTTCCTGGTATACATAAACAACCTGACCAACTACTTAGTCTGCCCACGTTATCTGTATGCAGACGATATAAAGCTGGTCGGGAGTTCGTCGGAGTCGATCGCTCTCCAAGAGGACATTCTGAAAATTTGCGAATGGATATTAAAGTGGGATCTACCGCTGGACGTTCCCAAAAGTCATATCCTCGCCAAATCTCTCCAGTCAACGCCCAGGTACTTAAGGGATGCATATGGACAGACAGTAGAACTAACAACTAAGCAGCAAACAAGAGACTTCGGTATCCAAGTCATTAGTACGTTTGCTGTATCTACTCAGTGCACCGCATCCGCGACAAAAGCGCGGCGGGCGTTGTGTCGATTGCAATAAGCGATCGCTAACCCTTGTCCAGCGGTGTTCATTCCACTGTACTCGGCTATAATTCGCCCACACTTGGAATATTGTGTCCAAGCTTGGGCACCGTACATCAAAAAGGAAATAGCTGCCCTCGAAAAAGTACAGATGCTCGCCACACGTATGGTATGAGGTTCGAAGGGTCTAAGCTACCAAGACCGATTAACTTTGTTGAGCTTATTTTCGCTCAAGCACAGGCGGGTAAGAGGAGACCTTATTGAAATGTACAAAATTACCCATCACACTGGAACAAATTCCATGACAGGTTTGTTCGAGATGAGCCAGAACAGAGATTTAAGGGGTCACAGGTTCACAGTTAAGAAAACAAGATCATGATTGGCTGTCCGATCTAACTTTTTCACTAACCGGATAGTGAACTCGATTCAACGATTCAGCGATTCGTACACGGGTTCCAGGCTGGGAGTCGAATCTACCCGGATCCAGTCAGTTTTCTCGTTCCGATGTCCGGCAATTTCCTGTTGACCTGAAAGGCAGTCATTGAAAACGTGGTGTAGCACCGCTCTTGGGGGTTACAGAAAGTACCAACAACAGAGTGAAATAACAATCTCACAGAACAGGATAAAGTACTTATCTAACGGTTTATTAAGTAGCTGAAAATCCAATAACACCTTGAGACGGTCCTTAGAAGAGCAGCCAAAAATCTCTAGTGGTAGTTCGTTCCAGTAGTTGATAACTCTATAAAAAAAGAACTGTTGTCTTAGGAAGGTCCGAGGTCGGAGCTTACAGAACTTCTTGTCGTGACCTCTCCAACTGTTATCACTCACTAGGGTGAAGAATTGTTGCACGAGTCCTGTACTAAACAGAAAGTGTGTAAGAATTACGTCCCCGTGGATTCTTCGAAACTCAAGTGGATAGAGATCGAGAATTTCGAGGCGAGACTCGTAGGAGGGATGCCGTAAGCCAGTGACTATTTTGGTGGCTACTCGCTGAACACGTTCAATGGCGAGTATGTTCTTCTTCAAATCGGTGTAGACGACTTGATTGACATACTCGAGCAGTGGTCCTATGTAGACTTCGTAAAGCGTGTGAAGGGCGTGCTTGTCTATCCGGCGGAAGGTTCTTTTGATCATCCCGAGAGTCACAAAACCCCTTTTGGCGGCCAGCTGGTGATGAGAAGAGAGACACAAACCAGACGATAGCAAGATTCCTAGGTCTTTTTTGAGGTCTACTTTCGTGATATCTACTACACTTTGTTCGCTGTGTATCACGAATAGGTTCCCGGAGCCTCCTCCGAGTGACATGTGCGCACACTTACTGTCGTTTAGAGGGGGACTCCAATCATCTGACCAGCACTTCATACGATCAAGGTCAATATGCAATGCATTGGGGTCACAGGCACTCCAGATTTTTAAGTCTTCGGCATAAAGGAGGGCGGTGCTATGGACCAACTCGGGGAGATCACTGATGTATATCAGAAACAATAATGGACCAAGTACCGATCCTTGAGGGACTCCCACAGAGACTGGAGATGGAGACGAAAGGCCTGAACCGGTTTTTACCCTGGAAGACCTTTAACCAAGAAAGGAAGTTTTCCAGCGGAGAACCTCTCCTTGGATCCCACAAGCTTCTAGTTTATGCACCAGAGGACCGTGTGGGACACGGTCGAAGGGTTTGGCAAAGTGGAAGAAGATAGCATCCCAAATGAGACCACTGTCTTTGGCTTCTGTCGGGCTATCCATGAAGATTAACATATTAGTTAGGCATGACCGATCGGGAAGAAAGCCATGCTGGGTCGAAGAGAAAGGTCATTGGAGAAGAAATGCTTGAAGATTGTGCGTTTTCACAGTCGCTCCATTATCTTGCATGGGATGCTGGTGAGGCTGGTCGGCCGATAACTAGCAGGATAGTGACGATCGCCTGTTTTGAATATAGGTGAAACAGTGGCCGCTGTCCACGCCTTCGGAAGAGTGCCTGTCCGAAGTGTTTGTTTAAACAGATCAAAGAGCGGCACCGCCAAACCGGGGGCCGCCTATGTAACGCGCAACCAAAACCAGCGAGCGCGCACGATTTGAATATGAGTTGTGTGACGGGGCGTGCCGCTGTGTTGTTGGTGCCGTCTTAGCTTTCGTTTGTGTAAATCGTGTGCATGGCTTACTGGGCCTTTGACTCATGCTTGTTTGTATATTTTCAATTTTCAGGACTGTTGTTCGAACCCCTACCCCTAGTAGCCCACTGGAATACTCAGCCGTTACCCGAGTGGTCTTTGAGTGCTCCAGAAGGAGCACTCACCGAAATTCCTTGTGTCTAGTTTCTGTGTATAATTTAGCATGTGTGAAGGCTAATAAAAATAATACACACCTTGCTTGCTACTCACAAACGTGTGAGCAGACCTACACCACTCATGTGAATTTATTTTATCGAACCACTTCACATTATTGGTGACCGCGCCAAAGGACCAATTTCAGCCATCTCGTTTAACTCGTTACGAAGCATCACAAGTTGTTCTTGGGTGGAATGACACTGGTTCAAAGATGTACAAAGTCAAGATGCATCGCGCAACAGGTATGCGCTTTTGATTTTCCTGACATTTTCTAGATGACTTGCAACTGGCTTACAGACACCAAGGAATACTGGAACAGTTGTCAGACATACCACCGTCTGACGCCACGGATATAATGGATCGCGGTGGCGAACGTGAGAGTTACAGTGAAAATGCAGTAGGTCACATTTACAGACAACCTACCGTTCGTTCTGACTTCACGTATGAAGTGGAAGAGAAACGAAAACCTCCAGTGCACAGCGTCGATATCGTCTATTATCCACCACCACCACCACCACCACAATTGGAGAATACGTCCCATGCATCTCCATCTCAACCACGATGGACATTGGGGTCACCGGAGAACATGCCCTCTTTCTCCAGCCCTATTGCTTCTAGGTATGTCATTAGTCATATGTCAATCAGTACACATTTAGCTCCACCATCGTGAGTCCACCAGCAGCACACAGTGAGGCAGTGTGCAAAAACAACACAGCCAAAGAAGTGAGAGAGTTAAAAGGTGAGTTCGTTAAATACAAATAATCACCGTGTTCACCAGGTGTAATTGCGAACTTAGTAATCTAAAATATCCGAATTCGCGAGGAGTTGCATGCCCTACGGCTGGAAGTGAATGCATTGCGATTCCAACATGTAGCTCCCGGTACGTCATGCATTGCACACTTCCCCGTGCGATTCCCCATGCGGTCCATAGGGGACATGCAGCTGCTGAATATGAAGCTGGAAGAAGCAGACGTATACACCCAGCTGGTATGTTTGACTTTTCTGATTCACAGTACTCAGGTGACCCTTCTCAGCAGTGTCGGCGGCACATCCGCGGGTGAATGCATTCGTAATGTTAGCAGAACATTATTGACGGATGAAGTGGCGAAAACCATGAACTGGATAGTAGTGAACAATCGCGTCTTCATTGCATCCTCACCGTTGGCCGCAGCCATCGTTGGTATGTTCTATCACCGAAAATCATCACTTGTTAAATGTAGAATCCATCATGAAAAAGGCTTGCCCCGGCGTTTCGCACGCGGACCTCAAGGGAACCATTCAAAGGTGGATTCAGAAGGCCGAATTGCGGGCAATGAAAGAAGCTGACGATCTCGTTGCCGACGTCTTCGCACTATGATTCTAATTACGTGCTCGTCAAAGTTATGCAGATGTTGCTGTAAAAATTGCGCTTAATATAATGTATGAATATTTATGTGCCTTCTGCATCGTTTCTCGTGAATTGGAACATTGCGTCTTCGTTATTGTGCGAGATTAGATTTGCGTTTAACGCTACTGAGCTTCGGAGGAAAACAGATAATGGGCGGCATGTGATAAGATCGCTTAATGGGGCTGCGCGCATTTTTTCTCCCACCGTTCCCTGAGTGTTCCCAGAGTGTCTAGTTAAAACACTCAGGAATCATTCGGGGAACGGTCGTACTACTAGGGACTTCGAAAAAACGCTGTTTCCCGGTAACTCCATATTGCTCCAGATTCGGACCACAAGTGCCACGGACAGTCAGCGCGAAAGCGGCTGGCCTGCATGGAACACTTCATTAAGGATCCGGGTTTGGATCGCGTCTGGTCCCAACCCGTGGCGCAAGTTGCCGGCAAGGATCGTTGAGGCCGCGAGCATAGAAATATTCAAAAGAGAGCTAGACAAATGTTGGAACAACCTTTTTCCTACTTTGTACTGATCGAAATATGATTTGTTTCTGCGGGTCAGAGCAGCCAGGTTTTGATACTCCTTTTCTCCTGTCCCTACCCTTAGACCACCACTGAGAACACCAACAGAAAACGCACTATGGTCAATCTCCGGATCACACCAGTCAAGCATCAGGACGTCAACAGGCGCAGGCCTTCATCAAGTCCTGGATTTGAAATTTGACAAAGAACCAATGAAAACAAGGACAGGGCAGACTCCGGATAGGCGATGTACTCAGCCGCCGGGCATTTTGCGTAATCACTCGGAGTAGTTGAGTTTCATGCTGGTGCGCATTTCAGTAACGGCTTGGGATATCTGATTTCTGACGACGGAATCGTTTTCTTCGAGTCAAGTTAACCGGGGCCCCGACCCTACCACCTGTTCTTTGAGAATGTAGATCGTACGACGGAATTCCGTCGAATGATACCCGACTTAAGTCGAGGATTAACTTGCAGCGAAGTCATTGGGCGTCGTACTCGATCAGTCCATCTTCTAAGAAGCAGCTCACAGCGGTCTCTGCGTGTTGGTGGCCTGTGTCACGAACCCCTGGCTGGGGAAAATCAAACACTGATCGCCAGCACGCAGAGTCTTAACACAGCCAAAGCCTTCAGCTCAAACGACCATACCGCAAGGCAGCGAGTAAATGACAGTATAACAAAACTGTCAATTTTCTCATGAAAAGATGTTAACCTTCTTTCAACCTCCAACCCGATGGACCAGGAGACAATTGTCTCAGCTGAGACAAGCTGAGACAAGTCTAAGATTATCAGACCTCTACCCATTTGCCCACCTTGCATGACTGATTCCGTCGATGTGGTGATCATATGAGGATGGTGCATCGTCCAGTTTAGCCCGGTAGATAATCGGAATGTGCAATTCGTCACACCGCGTCAAATTCCAGTCTGTTGGAATTGATCCAACAAAATAAAACCCTGTCAGTTATCAACATCGACAATCGATCGGCAATGAAAAGCCAAGTTTCAGCGCGTGGACTCCGTGTATTATTACCGACCCTGGAAAGTAGAGAGTACAGAGAGACACGTCAAGCTGGCGAGGCACGGAGCGAGTTGTGATTTTAGCCCCAGGCCGGATGTTACAAAATGGGTAGCTTGACTAAAACAAAAGTAGGTACAAAGCCAAAATCATGGAAAATGTACACATGAATGCGACTATCAAAATATCATTTATTATAGTCTCTACATAGCTCTCCCCCAGAAGGCTAGTAAGTATTACACCGGCCTTCGTTATTGCAGCTAGGGAGGAAAAATCGCACGTCACGTATTTTAGACTGATCACAGTTACAGGGTGATACACGCAAAGGATGATTGCACGTGATAGGGAATGTCAAAGTTCGGTGGTGGAGGGGGGTCGGTCCAAAATAGTTGCTGCGCTGAGATGGTTCATTTATTTGTTATTTAGTCTTCGGTACGTTTCTTGTCTATCGCAGCGGGCTGCCCAACCCTAAAAAGCTCTTGAGAGAAAAGGGGGTAGGTTTGTCCAGTGTTGTACGATAGGTAGATGGGAGTTGTCTCTCCACGCACCATATCCGAATCGTCTGGAAGAGAGAGAGAAAACACGGTGAAGTACCCGCAGGACAGACAGAAAATGGATAACTCACCGTGTCAACGTATCCGGTGGGGACTAAATAACTTTACAGTCGACGTATCATGGACACTACAACTTCGAGTGTCACTGCCTTCGGTTCTCTTCTTCTTTGTTAACCTGTCTACAGTTGATAGACTCAAAAAGAAAGATTAGTAGGCGAATAGACCTGGTCCAGAACAGTGCCAAGGAATAGTACGTGGTGTTTAAACTGACATGTATCCTCAGGTAGGTCTTGCAAGTGGATGCCATGTGGACTGAAATGAAGCGGATGGCGTAGGTTTGGCGCTGTTAGTGTTATCCGCGCAACCGCTCAGTGTGGAATGCTGTTGGCCTAGAGATATCCTTGGTTTGCACAGACAAGGTGAATTATTCCTTGGAAACTTGCGCAATCTTATATGGCCTAACAAAGCTTCTGACACGGTGTTGCAAAAACGAATTAGCGTTGGAGATCGCGGGTGTCTGTGTGTCAATGAACAATCAGGAGTGACCGTGCAGTGATGATATTAATGCTAGTCGTGTTCCCCTTGCAGTACCTACGTTAGGTAGTGCTTACGACGTTGCAGGGTCCGATGCCGGCTGAAATGCGTCGTGGCTGAAACTGCACTCGCGTGAATGATCGACAGAGGTTGTCTCTGGGTCGGTCCTGAATGTTGAGAATGCCTGATCTCGTGCGGGTATAACCTACCGAAGAATGGTGTTGTGGCGAGCGCTAGTGGTTCTAGCCGTGTGGACGTTTAATCCGAGGTGTTTACCGTGCTGCTCACGTCTGTAAGTGCTACACAGTTGGAAAGATGTCCGATAGATGGCTAATGAAACCAGAGCTACCAGATTGGTTGACCCGTGAATATTAAACTAGGTCAGATGCTGAGTGTGCATCGCCTTGATGAGGCGTAGATGCAGGGTTTGTGCACCGTTTGGCTGCAGTCAGCTTTTGACTGCGGTATATGGTGCCTGGATGATATACTAGGTCAAAGACATG